>JARHVA010001321.1:2090000-2202500 GCA_037957365.1 Torreya grandis | reverse complement strand
CCATGCCAAGAAAGTGCTACCTCAATCTTGACACTGAACTATTTTTATCTATGAAGAAATAAGGGCACCTCCATTTTATGCTTCTTGAACTACTATAATCTCCCTTCGAAAAGCCTCTAATAATCATCACACACTTCCATAATTTCTTCTCAAATTTTTTTTCAGTTGCACTATATTCTTGAGGATTTGGTTGTTTATTTATAATAGACTCTAGGATTGTGGGAATTAAAGATTAAACATCTATTTTTATATAAATATTAATAAATACACCAATTAAAAAATAAAGAATTTGAATAATAAAAATAATAAAGAGGATAGTGATCCACATCCCTCCTCAGGGATAACATCTGCCACCATGTGTTCTGACTGGGCTCGCCTTGATGTCCCTCAGTGGTTGGCCATAGGGGTCTAGAAGAGGACCCAAATCACCCTGAGACTTTTGGTGTGATGACCAGTCCTCTATTGGTATCAGAGATAGGTCTTGAGGTTGAGACCCATGAAATATGGTGGGCATGATCCACATCCCTCCTTAGGGATAACATCTGCCTCCACGTGTTCCAATCAGGCTCACCTTGATGTCCCTTAGTAGCTGGCCATAGGGGTCTGGAAGAGGACCCAAATCACCCCAGGACTTTTGGTGTGATGGACAATAATTTATTGGTATCAGATCTAGGTCTTGAAGTCGAGACCTATAAAAGTTGGTGGGCATGATCCACATCCCTCCTCAAGGATAACATCTACCACCACGTGTTTCGATTGGGCTCACCTTGATGTCCCTCAGTGGCTGGCCATAGGGGTCCAAAAGAGGACCCAAATCACCCCAAGAATTTTGGTGTGATGACCAGTCCTCTATTGGTATCATAGATAGGTCTCGAGGTTGAGACCCATGGAAGCTGGTGGGCATGATCCACATCCCTCCTTAGGGATAACATCTACTACCACGTGTTTTGATCGAGCTCGCCTTGATGTCCCTCGATGGCTGGCCATAGGGGTTTGACAAGAGGACCCAAATCACCCTGAGAATTTTGGTGTGACGGTCAGTCCTCTATTGGTATCAGAGCTAGGTCTCGAGGTTGAGACCTGTGGAAGCTGGTGGGCATGATCCACATCCCTCCTTAGGGATAACATCTACCACCACATGTTTCAACTGGGTTCACCTCGATGTCCCTCAGTGACTGGCCATAAGGGTCTGAAAGAGGACCCAAATCACCTCATGACTTTTGGTGTGATGACCAATCCTTTATTCCACTTAGGGATAACATCTACCGTCATGTGTTCTAACTAGGCTCGCCTCGATGTCCCTCGGTGGCTGGCCATAGGGGTCCAAAAGAGGACCCAAATCACCTTGAGACTTTTGGTGTGATAGCCAGTCCTCTATTGGTATTAGAGCTAGGTCTTGAGGTCGAGACCTAGCAGAAGCTGGTGGGCATGATCCACATCCTTCCTCAAGGATAACATCTACCACCACGTGTTCAGACCAGGCTCACCTCGATGTCTCTCGGTGGCTAGCCATAGGGGTCCAAAAGAGGACCCAAATCACCCTGGGACTTTTGGTGTGATAGCCAATCCTCTATTAGAATAGAGGACTTGCCATCACACCAAAAGTCCTAGGGTGATTTGGGTCCTCTTCCAGACCCCTATGGCCAGCCACCAAGGGACATCAAGGTGATCCTAGTCAGAACACATGGTGGCAGATGTTATCCCTGAGGAGGGATGTGGATCATGCCCACTAGCTTCTATGGGTCTCGACCTCGAGACCTAGCTTAGATACCAATAGAGGACTGGCCGTCACACCAAAAGTCCTGGGGTGATTTGGGTCCTCTTTCAGACCCCTATGGCCAGCCATCAAGGGACATCAAGGTGATCTCAGTCGAAACACGTGGCAGTAGATGTTATCCCTAAGAAGGGATGTGGATCATGCCCACCAGCTTCCATGGGTCTCAACCTTGAGACCTAGCTCTGATACCAATAGAGGATTGGTCATCACACCAAAAATCCCAAGGTGATTTGGGTCCTCTTTCAGACCCCTATGGCTAGCCACCGAGGGGCATCGAGGTGAGCCCAGTCAGAACACGTGGTAGAAGATGTTATCCCTAGGGAGGGATGTGGATCAGATAACCTACTTGAAGTTTTACAAATAAAATGAAAAATTTAAAAGGAAACATCAAACATACATGCAATAACTTTTTTAAATATGAAAATGTGTTTCTTTGATGCAGTCTCCTTACAAATCACCTAATTTATTTTACATATTTTAATTAAGTTACTTTAATATAATATTCTTGAATATTTTAAATTAATTTTTTTAATTGAATGCATTTAATATTATTTAAATTTAAAAGAATAAATATATTGATTATTTTTGTAATACATACATAAATAAATATTTTCATGCAAAATTCTAATATCAAACCTATTTTAGAAACAATTAAAAATACTACTTTAGAAATGTGGTTTGTAAAAGCATATAATGAAATATAATAAATGCAATAATTTTTTAACATGCAATGAAATTATAAAGAAGAACTGTGAAGTGTTGTATTTTTAGCATGCTGTGAATAAATTTGAAGCATTGGGATTTTTTTAGCATTTTGTGAATAAATGTGAAGCATTGGATTTTTTTAAGCATGCTACAAATAAGTGTGAAGCAATGGTGTTTTTAGCATGCAATGAGTTTTTTAAACATGGGATGCCCTTATGATGTGATTCTATGTTGTGAACCTTTGATGACGTTCAAAACTTGTTTAATAGTTAAAAGACCATCCAAAACGTCATCACCGTCATGTTCTCATTTCACAATGTTATAACCTAAAATACATAGGGGCCATTGTATTTGTTGCAAGAGGGTGCTCAATTATATTTTGTTTCAATGAATCATTTTCATGGCTAATAATATTTATTTTTCTCCCTGTCAGATACTAAATCTTAGGAATTTGATGTGTTAAAGAATATAGGTTCTCAATAAAATTGTAGAGAAAAGTGCACCTTGATATGAAGCTACAACCGTGTATATTTCCTAAAAATGGCCTTCTCAAACCTAGATTTCAAATTAGTTTATCTACTTTCAAAGCATATTTTACAATATATTTTAATACAATTTCATGCCAAAGAACAACATGAAAATTGACATTTGCTCTGAAAATGTAAAACGTGGTTGGATTGTGAATATTTAATTTGTCATCATTATGAAAAGGATAGTATTTTTTTGTTTGATTATTTTTTTGAAATATTTTTATACAATATTGAAGGTGTTTTGTATAGACATTGAAAAATAGTTCATGCTTTAAATAATTTTGCTTCTATGCACTTAGTATGTCTCTATGTTGCCATTCATACATGAAAATAATATTTATTTATATGAGGTTGAATACAACAAACCTTTTCTTAGAAAAAATAAAAGACAAAACCTAATAACTTATTGTATACCTATAACAAGAGTCTTGTGCTTCTCAGTGCTCTTCAAATACTTCTTCACAAAATCTTCTAAATTTATGATGCATATAAAATGATGTACAACTTGGATTGTAATTAATATTGTGTATTATTTAATGATAAATAATGACAAAATTAACAGTGCCCAAAAATAAAATCATGACCGACCCTACAATGTCAGACATTAATCAAAACACTAAGCAAATACATAACATTTATGAAAACAACATTCATTTGAACTTCATGCATTATATATAATGAAGCTATTTCACAATATATTATATCTCAAAAAAAAACACTATGCATTAATTTGATCATTTCAAGTAAAACATAATTTCACATTAGCATAAATAAAAAAATAATCATTCGTTATAAGAAAAAGAATAAAATAATAATTTATATATTTAAAATTAAATATAAAAACTTTGAAAGTTTCAAAATCAATTATACAATATTTACCACTTATTATAGAAATAATTATATCTTTTGCCAACAAAAAAAGTTTTTAAAGATTAAAAAATAAAAGAATGTAAAAAAAAATATTATAATTATTGCTCATATTTATCAAATAAAGGATAAATCTATCAAGTAATTTTTAAAAATCAATAGAAAAATTTATAAATTAAAATATTTTATTGAATTGTAAATGATTTTTTATTACTTCACTACATAAAGTTATGAATACACATTATATATTTTAAACAAACTATTCAATTCAATCGATAGAACAAATACTTAATATAATATTAGTTTCAAATTATAATGTGTATTATAGTTATGAAAAATAATTCTTTGAACTAAGAAATAAATAAATATGTAATAAAAACTTAATTTGAAATAAAATTAATTTCTCATTTTCAATAAATTAAATCCATTTTTTTAGCATAATTACATTTAAAAATTTAATATTGTAGGCATGATCTCCTTGTTATGAAACTTTAAAATACCTGGTTTCATTAATGTCTAACACCTACCTTAGTATATATTGGGGATGTTTCATCTTAGAAATTATTCTATCAACACACACCAATTACTAGCTTTAACAAAGGTGCAAGTGCCTAGATTTTGAGTTTGATAAATGATGCCATACATTTATCCAAATTAATCATACATGAGTTTCTTAAAACTAATAAAAATTAAAAATTTTAATCACTAATGACGATGAGTAGTGAAAGCACACATGAGTTTTTCATTGCTTCTTCGACTATGGATATTTAATAGTATACCATTATTTCCTTCATGTTACATGAACACATAGCTTTATCTCTCATTTATCCTTACCATAAACATGCCTTTCCTCTTCCTTGGTATCTTTGGAATATTTTTTATGAGACCTATTTGTGATTGAAACTGCCTTTATCTCCCTTGTACATGTCAAAGTGTTGCCTAATTCTTTGATGATCATCACTAGAATAAGCCATCTTGGAGGCATTACGACTTGGGTAGATTTTAAATTGAATTATCCAAGTGAAACATGAAACCATTGGAGAGCTCTTAAATTTTAATATGCAACCTTCTCTTGACTAATATACAAACCCTTAATAAAAGTGGAGAGCTCTAGTGGAACAATAACCAACATCAACTATTCTTGCAATGCTTCATGATTGAATTCAATGATTTAACCATTACACTCGTCAAACCTATATTAACTCCATTAAAAATAACCTTGTTATATTATCATCAACTTATTCAATGATCATCTAGATCTATAACATATGCTCTACAAAATTGGCCTTTCTATACCCTATTTGTACATTTTTATCATTAGGTGCTCCAAGAAGAACACCAACATTTACGTGCATCCATCTAGATGTTGACATATTTTAACATGAATCCTATCATTATGTCATTAGAAACCATTATAATCCAAAATGTTTGAAAACATCAATTCTGATGATATTATTCCAAACATGGAAAAAAGATCAATCTGAGCTCCTCCATAGAATTGTGTAGTTGCATTATGAAGCACAACAATGCTATCTAGCTAATGTAGTAAAATTTATTGATCAATATCAAAATAATAAGTCAAAATTTAATCTATGTGATCAATTCCATGCTCATATTAAGATAAATTACCCATGAAGACTTTAAGGTAAACACTGGCCCATTTGAAATGCAAAAAATAATATATAATGACTGTGTAATGAATAGATCATGATAATATGATTCCAAATAGAATATTATCATTGATAATCAGAAGCTTCATGTGTACCCCAGATTTTCCCCATTGAAACCTATCTAATTATCTCAAGAAGGGAGCTATTTTATCCTTAAAACTCATTTTGAACCCCTACACCAATTTAGGGCTTCTTGGGGCCTAGAAAGACCGAATTGGGCATTTTTGGGAGTTTAGGTGGAATAGAAAGATAAAAACTTATATGAAGGTCTATGCCAAAATGAAAATTATTTTTAAATCCTCATTAGGCCTTTTCTCTAACCAAATCATGCAAATTCACCAAGTTTCAAGTTTTCACTATGCATTTGGAAAGCTTGACAAGATGACAAAGTGAGCATATGAGATGTCATACCTGTGGTGTCAATTTGAGGAGTTTCAAATCATCTCATGATGTGTCAAGAATATCTAGAAACATGGTGGAGGTAGTTATGCAAGTGTGTAACCCTTCAATCAAGGAGGGTAGGGTAGTTTTAAAGGGCAAATGACACTTCTCCTTTTCCAACTCTCTAGAAGGCCATCATTTTAACATTAGCTTTGTAGACAAAGTATTTTCCTCATATTATTGTGTTTTAACATTAGATTTATAATATATGTGTTATAAAAAAATCATTTTTTTTCTATTCATTAAATTCAAGGAATGTGACTACTTTTTTAGGGAAATTCAACATTTATGGTACCTAAAAAATATTCTGTCTTTAAGTGTTTCTAATATGAGGATACTAAAATTATGGGCCAAATTTGATGGTTTATATGAGTGTATTATTGTTATTTTATGCTCTCATTAAAAATCTTTGAGTCATAAGACACCATATATTTATTTTTACTATTATCATCACTATTGTCTTTTTCTTGGTCATTATTTCTTTCTGTATTATCTCTCCTTGAAACTGAATTCATTGTTGTCTTTTTCCTAGTAATTATTTATTTCTATATTATGTCTCCCTAAAACTACATTAATTATTATCTATTTTCAAGTCATTCATCTTTTGACTTACTTTGTAGGTGCAAGTGTTTCCACACTCACTTTATAAGCATCACATACTTGCATCAAAGTCTTCATGCTTCTGACCCTTTGCACTGGGTAAGATCATAACATTTATTTTTGATCTACCATGCCTACTCTATCACACAACTGCATAGTTGTTCCTCTCAATTGCATTATTTGGGAATGTCCCATACCATCACCTTGCATAGGTCAAAATTCCCATCGAATCAATTTACTGCTTTGATACCAATAAGAGAGTTGAGGTTCATCAAGATGATTAAGGGTAAGATGAGTGATGCAAGTTAGGATGAGACTTGAGTTGAGTCTAGCTTTTGTGTGTGATGCTAGCCTGAATTGGGAAATCACATTGATGTTGTAGATTTAACACTTAAATATGTAGATGTGTGTGACGCTAGCCCAAATTAGGAACTTACATTGAATGTGTAGATGAGTTAGGTCAGTGTTGGAATCAAATGACATGACCCGTCTTCCCGAACTGTGGACTCATGCTCATACTTTAAGTTATTTTGGACCTCATTTAGTATTTGTGTCAGGATGAGTTGATTTTTAAGTTAACTTAACTTTTATGTTGATTTCAAAGAGCTATCAGGTCATCGACAGGTTTTCATAAGAAAGTAAGGTATGATTTAATTTCACTTTCAAATTCCAATGTTAGGAAATCAAATCATTAAAATATTAAAGTTATTTTTCTTACATAGAAATATATGCAATGTTGTTATAATTTACATTTGAGAACAAGGAAAATTTAATGGGATAAATATTTAGTCTTATCTTAATACTCACATTTATAATGAATGAATTTAATATTTGCGTATCACCAAAGGTTGTTTTAATTAATAGAGTTTTTCTTTTATTGTTGATTTTAAAATTTAAATAAATTATATTATCATATATAATTTTAGATTATTAATTATTTTTCATAAACCACTATTCAAAAAAATTAAAATAATATATATATAATCTTCTATTATTATCATGCAAATCTCTTAGGAAAGGCGAGTCTTGTAGATGAAGATTCTACCAAAATTGTGGAAATCAACTAACTCTGAAATTCAATTAAACTTTTTATTGTAAAAAATATTTTTTATTTTTAAATTTACCCACTCCACCTCCCTAAGTTCTATGCTCCACCTCCCTTAGTCATCGCCCACTTAACTCATACAATGCAAGCATGAGATGAATGCTGGAGAGGAGGAAGGAATGAATGCATGAATGTTTTGAAGAGAGAGATCACTACCACATCGAACCTTACCCTACCACATAAGAGATAGTTAAAACCAATTGAGTCAAGATAAAGATCCAATCAAAGCAGAAATTTGAGGAGAGAATCCAGAGGAAAAAAAGTTATAAAGAGGAGATCAACGCAAAAGTAAAGAAAAGGAAGGGAAAACACAAAAAGAAAGAGGATCAATGCACAGTAAAAATTTTTTAAAAAGGGAAGTGATGAGGAGAATAAAATATTTGAGAATAGGTCGATGCTTGAGAGCAGGTCAACACTTTGAGAGCAAGTCAATGCTTAAAGAAGGGAATTGATTCTTGAAGAGAAGGATAGATGCCTTGGGTAGAAGAGGATCAACACTTGGAGAAGAAGAGTAGAGGATATTTACCTTCTCCATTACCTTCACACAATCTCTATTATCTCCATGTCCATAAACACTACCAATATACTTTTATCTTAGCTATTTCAATTCAAGCAGAACCACATTCTAATTCAATCAAGGATCTCATCAGGCACTGGGTAAATATAATATTTTATTTAAATTATAGGATAAATATAATATTTTATTTAATTTTAAGGTAAATAAAATATTTTATTTAAATTGTGGTGAGCAGTGAGTGACTCAGGATATATTAAATTGTGGTGAGCAGTGAGTGACTCAGGATCTAGTTGATCCCAATGAGTGAAGTCTCTAGCAAGAGCATAACTTACTCATGTGTAGATACCTAACCTATTTGGTTAAATGATTCCTCATTTATCAAAGGAAATGCCTAACCTGTATGGTTATATGCTTGACCATTTGGCAAATGAATGCCTAACCTATATGGTTAGATGCTTGCCTATTTGACAAAATATATTTGATAAGATAAAGTATACCTAAGTTATATTCATAGACAAATATTAATTAAATAAAAAAATTACTATGTTTTAGGATAGGATATTGTCGCTATAGTCCTTACATTATGGTATCAGAGCTTAGGTTTGAAATCTAGGCCTTAATACTACTACGATCTACGCTTAGTAAAATATTAATTATTGATGTTAACTTGTTGAAAAAATTGAAAATTATGAGAAAACTAATTTGGTTAATATTATTTTTTAAGACATGGCTCATTAAAAAACTTCAAGGAAAGGAAAAGGAAAAGGAATAAAGAACAAGGGGAAAACAAAACTTCCCTCCACTTTGAAAGAACCCCTTCTGACTTGAAAACAATAGTTGCAATCCTGAGTAAACTCAAACCTTTGAAAGTGGAGCTAGTTAAAATAAAACCAACTATGATTGAACCTATAGTAAAATGTCCATTTAAGAGGCCCTCAATAATAAGATATTTTTCATTTGGAATGGGTTATAATGCACCTTACATAAGCCAAGCCCTAATGTATGTAAGGAATATAATCAATGCCACTAATATGTGGTTCACTCAAAAGATGAAGTTCTCAAAGAAATGGAACTAGATTAAGAATATTTTGTTTAGAAGAATTTTGAATCAATGTTATAAAAACATCTATATGTTATAGTCATAAATCTTATCCTCTATAAAGCTAACAACTCTATGTAATAAAAAGATAAATGAGATTATGAAATGGTTACTTTTTATCAATCTTATGTGTGACTGTGGTCAATAATAAAATGTATGAAAAAATTAGAGTTATCCAAAAGAGGGTTATGCTATTAATTATCTTAAATAAAAACTTAAGGGATTGTGTTATTTCTATCAGGAAACCAAATGTCAAGACCTAGACGATCAATTAGGAACCGAAGGGAAAATGTGAGATACGTAGAACCCAATAATGAAAATGTTGAACAATAGGTTCCAAAACATAGAGAACTAGGGATAGATGCCCTCATCAATTTGTTGACTGACCAAAGAGATAAAATAGACTCACTTGAGTAGGTGATTAATGATCTTAGGTCAAGGCAAGAAAATATAGAAAACATAATGGAAATTAACCTTGATAATCCACCTAAAGAAGATCCACCACCAATTAATGAAATGGAGGTTGTAGCTCCTAGAATTGAATTTCCATTTTTTGATCTAAGCAAGGATTTGAAGAATATTTTACCCCCTAAGTTTGATGGGAAATAGTTAGGTGAAGGAGATGAGAATTAGCTAAATGAGATGGAGAAGTACTTTGACTTGTGAAACTACAATGATGTAACTAAGGTGTTGTGGGGATCCTACCAACTGGTAAGAGAGTCAGCTAGTTGGTAGACTAACAAGAAGGAATTAAATGGAATAACCAAGGAAAATCTACCCTAGGATTAGTTTGACCACCATTTTAGGAAGAGATGGTTACCCAAATTATTCTTTGATGAGAAGATGACTAAATTTCATAACCTAAGGTAGGGAGGCATGCCAGTCCAATAGTATTGGGATAGATTTTCCAAATTACTTAAGTATGTGCCCATATACTAGAAGGATGAAAGAGGTCAGACTAGAAAGTTCATCCTAGGATTGAATGCAAACATAGGAGTAGAAGTAGATATGTACATCCTTGAGAACATGAATGAAGTGATAAAAAAATCCCTCAAGCAAGAATGGAAGTTGCAAGCCCTAGCTATGAAAAGACAAAAGGTTAACAATAACATAAACATATCCTTCAAAAGGAAACCAAATTTTAGGAGAGAGCAAGTTGTGGATAAAAACCCAAGAATAAATCCAACAGGTAGAGCACCCCCACCAAATAAAAATCAAAGAAATACTTTTGGAAGGTAGAAAAATAGGGGAGGAGATAATAACAGGAATGATCAAAGGAATTACAATCACCCAATGTATCCTCCATGCATTTCTGGTGATGCTTAGAGGATTCCAGTACCAAAAGGCTTGCCAAGAGGATGTTTTGCTTGTGGAGGAAATCAATTTGGTTGAGAGTGACCAATGATGCAGGGATAGATAAGGGCCAATCAACCTCATATGGGACCACAACAAAAGATCAATGCTGTAGTAAGGAATCACCAAAATAGATACCAAAATTACCAGTTAAAGCTACATGTATATTATCGAGTAAACCCATTTCAATTCTCATAGATATCAGTTCATCAAAATGTTTCATTTCTCCAAAATTATTAAGAAAAATTTCCCTTATAGTGATTCACATGAATGCATCATGGACGGTCTAGTATGGAGATAACGCAGTTAAGGAAGTGTCTCAATATCTACCCAAGGCAAAAATATAATTTCCAGATTTTGAGACAAGCTTAGACCTATTTGTAGCACCCTTAGGAGCCTATGAGGTAATAATAGGGATGAGTTGGCTCACTAAGCACAAAGATAAAATAGACTATTATAGAAATTTTCTTAGGTGTTGCAAATATGAGGGGATATGGGTCATGATTCAAGGGGGTCATATACCCATAAAAGTAGAAACCATATCAGATATGCAACTGAAAGAGAGAAGGAAGGGAGCTCTAATTTCCATGGTAATGATAGATGATAAGCATTAGAGCAAAGACAAATCAATCCTAGAAGGGTATACATTCCTAAAAGAATTTAAGGACATGTTTTTTGAGGAATTACTTGGAATGGCCCCTAAAAGAGAATTTGATTTCTCAATTGATATTTTATCCAGAGTTAAGCCAGTCTCTAGAGCACCCTACAGAATGAACACCACTAAGTTGATGGAACTTAAAATTTAGCTAGAGGAACTCTTGAGTAAAGGATTGATTAAACTAAGTGTGTCTCCTTGGGGAATGCCAGTCTTATTTGTTAAAAAGAAAGATAAAGCTCTAAGATTATGCATTGATTATGGAATGTTGAATAAGGTCATAGTTAAAAATAGATATTCTTTACCTCGAATAGAATACATTTTTGAGAAAATAAGAGGAACAATAGTTTTCTCAAATATATACCTTCGATCAGGATATCATTAGCTAAGAATTAAGGAGAAGGATATTACAAAGATTGCTTTTAGGACCAGATATGGACACTATGAGTTTACTATTGTACACTTTGGAGTGACAAATGCTCCTTCAGCATTTATGAACTTAATGAATAGTGTGTTCCATAGTTACCTGGATAAGTTCATCTTGGTGTTCATAGATGACATTCTAATTTACTCTAAGAATGAGGAAGAGCACTTAACACATCTTCAATTGGTTCTTCAAAGGTTGAGAAAATTTAAACTTTATGGTAAGTTATCCAAATGTGTGTTCTTTAAGAAGGAGATCTATTATCTAGGCCACATCATATCCAAAGAAGGAATTGGAGTAGATCCAAACAAGATAAAGTCAATAGTGGAGTGGCCAATCCCCAAGAATGTATAAGAAGTAAGGAGTTTCATGGGGTTGGTAGGTTATTATAGGAAAGGTAAGAAGTTTATATGGGCAGAGCAGTGTGATAAAGCTTTCCAAATTTTGAAGGAAAAGTTGATGATGACACCCATATTGAAGGCACCCAATCCAAATGGACATTTCATGGTTGTAACAGATGCATCCATCAATGGATTGGGAGGATTACTCATTTATAATGATGGCGTAATAGCATATGAGTCTAGGAAATTAAAAAACCATGAAGTAAATTATGCCCCTCATGGTTCAGAATTGGTAGTAATTGTTCATGCCTTATAGAAGTGGAGACATTTCCTTATCGGGAAACCTTTTAAACTAAAAACTGACCATCAAGGGCTAAAGTACATATTCACTCAACCCAATCTAAATTCTAGGCAAAGAAGGTGGTTGGAGTTCTTGAGTGAGTATGATTTTGAAATTGAGTATATTAAGGGAAAAGAAAATAGGGTTATTAATGCTTTAAGTAAGAGAAGACACCTGATGAATATAACAACACTTAGATTTAATCTAAAAGGGAAAATACTAGAAGGACAAAAGAAAGATCCTTGGTATAATCAAGTGAGAGTAATGATAGAAGAAAATTTAGAAGACCCAAGAACTGAAGGATATACCTTGGACGGTGAGGGTTTCCTTTGGTATAAGAATAGGGTCTCTGTTCTAGATGTAGAAGACTTAAGGAAGATAGTTTTGACTAAAGCTCATGATTCACCCTACTCAGGTCATCTAGGGGTAAACAAATTGTATGCCGATCTTAAGAAACTATACTTTTGGCAAGGGATGAAAAAAGATATAGTATTATATGTATCATGAAGCTTGGATTGTTAGAGGGTTAAAGCAAAACACCATCATCATGTAGGACTTTTATATCCATATGACATTCCAAAATATAAAGGGCAAGTTGTCAGTATAAATTTCATATAAGGATTTACTATGACACCCTATAGACATAATGATATTATGGTGGTAATCGACAAGTTTACTAAGGTGGTGCATCTCATACTCAGGAACTTGACTGATGATGCACCAAATTTAACCAACCAATTTGTGAAGGAAGTGGCTAGATTGAATTGGATTCAAGAAAAGATCATATCAGACAGAGATTTTAGGTTTACTTCAAGGTTTTGGAAAACCCTACTGTCAGCCTTAGGTACATAATTGAACTTTAACTCTACATTTCATCTCAAAATGGATGGGAAAATAGAAAGGATAAATTAGGTTGTAGAAGACCTCCTAAGGATGTACTGTATGGATCAACAAACCAAATGGGAAGCTTATCTTCCATGGTAGAGTTTCCCTATAATAACTCATTTCAAACATCTTTAGGTATGGCTCCATTTAAAGCTCTATATGGGAGAAGCTATTAAACACCACATAGTTGGGATAACCTTGAGGATAGAATAGTAATCAGTCTTGAAATGTTGAAAGACATAGAGGAATAGGAGAAAGTTATAAGTTAGAGGTTGAAGGAAGCATCACACAGATAAAAAAGCTACTTAGATAGGAAGAGAGTTCAGAGAGAATTTTTTATTGGTGACAAAGTGTTTTTAAGGGTCAGACCACACAAAATTTCCACAACCTTTGGGAAAAATGCAAAGTTAGCTCCTCGCTTTATAAGACCTTTTGAGATCCTAGAGAGAATCAACTAGTAGCCTATTGATTGGCCTTACCCCCATAGTTGAGTTGGATTCATGATGTCTTTCATGTGTCACTTCTTAAGAAATATGTGCCTAATAATAAACACATTTTAAATTGGAATGATTTGTAGGTCCAAGAGCCTAAAAGAATAACAATAGATCCATACAGAGTGCTGGAGAGGCACTAGTACCAATTACATAATAGAGAGGTTGATCAGTGCAAGGTATAGTGGGATCAATATGAAAAAGGAAGTGCAACTTGGGAGGACACTAAAGAAATGAAAAACATGTTTTCATTTTTATTTTAAAGTAATGAACTTAATCAAACTTTTGTAGTGCATTGGGATAATGCACAATTTAAGAGGGAAAAGATATCACGACCTCTTTTCCTGCACTGTGGACTCGTGCTCATACTTTAAGTTATTTAGGAACTCATTTAGTATTTGTCACAGGATAAGTTGATTTTTAAGTTAACTTTTGTGTTTATTTCAAAGAGCTATCAGGTCATTGAAGGGATTTCACAAGAAAGCAAGGTATGATTTAATTTCACTTTCAAATTCCAAAGTTAGGAAATCAAATCATTAAAATATTAAAGTTATTTTGCTTACATAAAAATATATGAAATATTGTCATAATTTACAATTGTGAATGAGGAAAATTTAATGGGATAACTATTTAGTCTTATCTTAATACTCACATTTATAATGAATGAATTTAATATTTACATATCACCAAAGGTTGTTTTAATTAATAGAGTTTTTCTTTTATTGTTGATTTTAAAATTTTCAATAAATTATATTATCATATATAATTTTAGATTATTAATTATTTTTAATAAACAACTATTCAAAAAATAAATTAAAAAAAATAAATTAAAAATGAAAATTATATATATATATATATATAATCTTCTATTATTATCATGCAAATCTCTTAGGAATGGCGAATCCTGTAGATGAAGCTTCTACCAAAATTATGGAAATCAACTAGCATTGAAATTCAATCTTAACTTTCTATTCTAAAATATCTTCTTTTTATTTAAATTTACCTACTCCACCTCCCTTAGTCATCACCCACTTAACTCATACAATGCATGCATGAGATGAGCGTTGGAGAGGAGGGAGTGAATGCATGAATGTTTTGAAGGGAGAGATCACTACCACATCGACCCTAACCCTACCACATAAGCAATAGTTAAATCCATTTGAGTCAATATTAAGAGCCAATCAGATTAGAAATTTGAGGAGAGAATTCAAAGAAAAAAGGTTATAAAGAGGAGACCGACGTAAAAGTAAAGAAAAGGAAGGGAAAACATAGAAGGAAAGAGGATAGATGCATAATAAAAAGTTGATAAGAAAGGAAGTGATGAGGGTCAACACTTGAGAGTAGGTTGATGCTTTGAGAGTAGGTCAACACTTAAAGAGGGGAATTGATGCTTGAAGAGAAGGATAGATGCCTTAGGCAGAACAAGATCAACGCTTGGAGAAGAAGAGCACAAGATATTTGCCTTCTCCTTTACCTTCACACAATCTCTATTATCTCCATGTCCATAAACACCACCAATATACTTTTATCTCAGTTGTTTCAATTCAAGTGATACCTAATTCCAATTCAATAAATGATTTCATTGAACACTGAGTAAATATAATATTTTATTTAAATTGTAGGGTAAATATAATATTTTATTTAATTGTAAGGTAAATATAATATTTTATTTAAATTGTAAGGAAAATATAATGTATTTATTTTTAGAAAAAAAAATAGAATGATTTTTTTGCATTATTAGAAACAAAATGATAATGCTACTTGTTGTTAGAAAAAGTAAATGATTTTATAGCAAACAATAATGTAATAAAGTAATCAGATATTTGAGAGACATATAATATATAACAATATGAGTTCATTTAATAGTAGTTGATATATACAATTTTACAATATGTATCTATTTACAAACATTAACATGATCTCTATACCCGGTTCAGTGAAAAGAGTAGAATATAACATTAAATAAATGAGTTTTCTTTTCTATGTACCTAGTTATACATTTACAAAATACATTTGATCTAGTCTGTAAAGTTACATGCGTAAACCTAGATTGTTATAATATTGATTAGATATATGAAATTATCATAAAGCAATCTAAGCTGTCATAAAACAATATTTTGAGTAGACCCTTTGATTATTGTTGAGCTTTGATGATGAATTTTATTATCATTAAGAATAGTATGAAAATAAATATTCTTCATTCTAAGGTTGAACCCTCAATTTTAGAACCCTCCTTTCAAGCATATAAAGGATTTATTTATCATTAAATTCAAGTTCAAAATAACATTCTTAAACTCCATGTATATAAGTTATTTTCTAGAAAAGTTTACCTAAGTAGACTAAAGATGTAATTGTCCAAAATAACATTGTTGAAAACTGACATAAGGACTAAACTAGAAGATCATGTTATAGATTATGTTTCTACTTTCATACTCAAGAATTATTTTTGAAATATAATGCAATAATTTATTTCTAATATTCTTTACTTTTTAAAGCTCAACTTAGATTAAGAATTTTAGGTTAAAATAAAACTACACAATGTTTGGTATTAAGTGGTGTCTCTAGTTCACGTTTATGGGTAATGCCATCATGCTTGAGCTACTACATCCATAGCTTAACATAGCTACAATAATGACGTCTGAGCATTGTCCCTATAAACCGTTGGAGAGAAATAAGGGCCATGTTGTGTTATTAAGACCAAAGGGCGGGATAATCCCTCTTGGTCAATAATAGTAATTAAGATAAGAATTTTTTTTTGACTACCTTAAACCATTCTAACTTGTGAACTTATGAAATAAAAATGGAGAAAGTACATTTCTTACTCAAAACTTGGTACCACCCAAAAGGAGTAATAAAAACCAAGATTGAGAGTGTTAAACCAGTTATTATAAAAAAACCACCATCCATATGGCTCTTAGATAATAAAACTTTTGTAATAATAATTGTATGAATTAGGTTGTCTAAAGTAATGATCAAGAACATTGTTAATGTAAATAAAAAGTAGAAAGGGGGGATGAAGCTTGCAAATATTTAATTATATTTCTTGTTAAGATTTATGGCTTGTTTAGTTAAACAAGCATTCAGTCACTTAAATTGATACTTTTATGCTCTCATTTGGGTAGAAATCATAGAGAAAATGTCTAGGGAACTGGGCCCTAGAAAGGGTTGCATACCCAAACCTATAATTCACATGAAAATTAGAATATAAAATAGAACTACATGCATACTATACCTTGATCTTGTTCAGAAACAAGTATGTAAGCAGTTTGGGAGGTGAAGGATGCTTCTAATACACAGGTGATTAGGATGGCATTAGGGTTGTGCGCTAAACAATATTAAAGTTAAATGAAAAGGAAAGACCATTATAATAAGACCCTAATTTAGATCAACAATGCAAAGATAAGAACTCTGTGATTTACTTAGAAGGATCCTGGTTGGATCATCATGGTTCTCGAGTTTTTAGGCCAAATTTCAAGGAGGAATATGACTATATGTTATATGCTCTTATCACGATAACCTCGATGTTTATTTAGTGGACATGAGTGGTGAATAATGAGTGACTTAGGATCCAGTTGATCTTGATGAGTCAAGTCTCTAACCAGATCATAACCTACTCATGTGTAGATACCTAACCCATTTGGTTAGATGCTTTTCCATTTGGAAAAGGAATGCCTAACCTGTATGGTTAGATGCTTGCATGTTTGGCAAAGGAATGCCTAACTCGTATGATTAGATGCTTGCCTATTTGACAAAATATATTTGATAAGATAAATTATCCTTGAGTTATATTCATAGACAAACATTAATTAAACAATTTTTGTGTGTGTTTTAGGATAGGATATGGTCCCTATGATCTCTACATGAAAGATGTAGTTTGGGTGTCTCCAATTGATAGTTTTCAAGAAATAGATATTCAAATATATAATAAAAACATCAGATCTAGGATTTAAAATATAAACCCTAATCATAGAGCTATACGAGAAAATTAAAATGAGAATTTGAACAATTCCATTGGCATGTTGTCATGATCAACTTGAAAAGACTTTTACCTTTGTTGAGTGGCCCCTAAGAAATTGTTTTTTAATTTTGAATACAAACATACTTTTGACTTTTATTATAGAAAATATTTGTCGTGTTTACAATAAATCCTTATCTGACATGGAAACAAGGGAAGTCTGGGAAAATAGGAATATCAAAAAGTGTTTGATTTTTCCCGACTCCAATTTTTGTTCTTACGGTCATTGGGTGGGTCATCTCATCTTTTTTGTTTGAATTATAACAAAAATACATTGGCATTGATTTTGACTATAGACAATCCCTATTGCTCTATATAAGTCACCAGCATGTAATCAATTTTTAAAGTGAAAATTGATTACACAAACATGGCAGCGTACTCTTCATCATCATTTAATATAGAGATGTTCCTATTTATATTGCTCCTCACGTCCCATGTAACCCTTGAAAGCCATGGCTCCTCTAAGATGGAAAAGTTCGATCAAGTCATGAAACAGATGATGCCTTATGGTAAGGTTCCAGGAGCATAGTTGGCTATGGCTAAGGATAGCCACCTCAAATATTTCAAATCTTTTGGAGTGGCCAATCACCGAAATGGTGACTTACTCACAACCCACCACACTATGAGATACAACAACATTTTCAAAGATTTTATAGGTGTTACCATTCTTAAACTTGTTCATGTAAGCCACATTAAATTCAATAATACCCTCAATGTCTTTTAAATAAAATCTATATAAATCTATATGTTTTGTTGCAAGAAGGGCGGCTAAATTTGCAGGACAAACCCTTTCATTTTTTGGACAATCTCCCACCTCTAATAGGTGCCACGGTCGATCCACACCTATTCAACATCACCATACAACATATGCTGCAACACACTGGATGATGGAATGACACCTTCTCAGGGCTCAACATTTTTATACTCCCTGCTGCTCTCTATGCATCTCACTCTCTGGGCCGCCCTACTCCTCCCACTATTTATGATACCATTCACTATATGAAGAGCATACCGTTGGATTTTAATCCCATCTCTACCATGAAATACTCTAATTTTGGATACGTGGTTATTAATGGAAATGCATAGGGGTCATTGAATTTATTACAAGAGGGCACACAGTTATATTTTATTTGAATGAATCATTTTCATGATTAATATTGTTTATTTTTCTCCCTATCAGATACCAAAACCTAGGAAGTGGATTTTTTTCTCCCTATCAAATACCAAAACTTGGGAAGTGGATATAATTTTAGAAGAGAAAAGCATATGAATATGAGATGTGTCAAAAAATATAGGTTCTCAAAATAATTGTAGAATGCAATGCACCTTGAGATGAAGGTACTACCATTTATATTCCATGAAAATGGCCTAATCAAACCCATAGCTCTATAAAAGAAAATAAATGGCTTGATCGAACCTATGTTGTAATAATTTTTTTTCAATGGAGTTTAAACTATGATATCTTCATGGGATGCATGTTATTTTCTACTTGACTACATTCAAACTACAAAATGAATAAGATTTAGGTTATGTGAGAGTTGTCTTTTGTGAAGAGGTTATGGATTCCCATAACTTCGAGGAAGCTTTGGAGAAGATATTTACCACACCTTGGCTATAGGGTGAAGCATCCAAACAATTTTGAATATCTTATACACTTGAGGCTCTTTGTTTATAGGATACAATTGTCTCATTAAAAACCATTTTGAATATCTTTAGGATGTGTGTTTAGGACACAAAGTTTGTAGTTGTTGATTTGAACATAAGGGATAACAATTGTTCTGGAAAATTTAAAACTAGGCAGTGATCACCAAGGAAGAAGAAAAGATTCTCTTAGCAAAGAGATTATATGATGGCATTGTAGCCATCCATATGATCAGACTTCACTATGTAGCTACAAAACTAGAGGTATTTCATTGCATTGATATTCTTGGTCCTATTTTTAAGGAAGCTAAGATAGACAAAGGCATGTTGATTAATGAACATAATTAGAGGAAAGTTGCTTACATTCCCACAATTGCCTTTGAGTCTTATTATGAGTTGCCCAAGCCCCAAATTTACCTAACCTCTATTAATTAGTGGGCTAAAGAGCATGACATGATGGATATCCTAGCTATGTGGTTAAAATTTGGTAACTAAGTTATTGTAGACCTTGCTAAAAATATCCTTATCAGTCAGTTTAGACATGGAGTCAGGATGGTAATGACAATATTTAACAAGTTGTATGGATGTGTAACTACAACATATTTAAATCTAATGTAGGTGCCCATGGTGTATTTCATCATTGAAAAGGTGATAGTTCCTTTATTGGGTGAGATAATTAGCATCTCCTTGAGCAGAAAAATATATGAAATCATACATAGGAAGTAAAATGAGTTTTACATGATGTCTTATCTTTTATATGCCCTATGTGCAAGCACAAAGATTCCCAACCAGAGAGAACGGTCTCCAAGTGGTACCCAAACCATTTCACAATACTATTCCAAGTTGCACATATATAAGTATATAGATCACATCTAATTTATTTGTGATTGTGTCTACCCTACTTTAAATGAAGCTATAACTGGTATCCCTATGGAGAGAATAAGCCCTCTAATCAAGAAATTGATTGAAACAATAGAGGATATATGGATGTACCCTGATTGTACTATCATAAGGATTGAGGTAACTCAAAATTCTCCTCTCAAATTGCTAGTCCATGTTTTTGATAAATTAGTTGAACAAGAGATGGCATACTAGTTGTTCCATGGTATAGATGATCTTTGCTAAACTAAGAGAAAGAGTCTCCTACATAGTTTTCCTATGAAAATAGGCAAGACCACTTTCAGACAGGGGATTACATTGAGGCTACATCAAAGCATAGGTTATCTTTCAGCCTATAGATGGATGATCTTAGGCAATGGGACCCTTATGGGAAGGTAAAAGAGTATTTGAGGATCAAGGGTATTTTGAATGTACCATATGAGTATGATCATAGCTCATTTAACTTCATATACATTAAAGCATCTTCATATTTTGAAGTAACTAGAAGATTGAAATAACACAACATAAGACCTGACTCTAAGTTACAAAGAGATCAAAAGGTGCATGATAGATGATAATTAGTCCCCAAGAAATATAATTGATAAGTGGTGAATCTTCTAGACCTACATTAGCCAGAATATAAGCAAAGACACAAATAGAGCATAGGCCTGACGAGAAAAGGCCAGATAAGATTGCTTCTAGTTCATCAGCTCATGAATCTCCCAAAGCAGTAGAGTAAGAATCACTTCAAGGAGAGGTTCATATGATATCCCTATATCCTAATGAGTCTGTTAAGGATGCATTGAAGATGTTATCCATGGATTATGATAAAAATTTATATATAGAAGAGGCAAAGGTTTAGGAAGATAAGGAAGAGACAGGTAAATAAGTAGCATTAGACTTGTAGGTATGTGCACGGAGTTGGGGGATAATTTCATGGACATAACCCATAATGTGTACGTGTTATAACATAATGCGTACACATTATTGTTATAATGCATACATGTTATGGCTCAAGATTTTTGAACCATAATGCATACAAATTATGTAAACTAATAAAAATGTAAATGCATTATAAGAATGCATACACATTCTTATAAGTTTAAATAATGTGTACGCATTATTAAAACTATAAAAAAAGAACAAAACCTCATCCTCCTCATTCTTTCCATTCATGTTTTGCTTATTCCCATTTGTGTTTTGCCCTACAATATCTCATTTTGGCCTGTAAGATTTGTACTTTGCCCTCTATTTGCTAGATTGATGATGCTGTTATGAAGAAGAGGTATGTTTTTTGTAGATTAAATCATTATTTTTTATTTTTTTGTGAATGTGAAATGAATTTGGTTTATTTTTTTATTTTTATTCAACAGGTTGGCATGCTTTGCCTAACCTTCTACCTAATCCTCCACCTAACCTTCCACCCAACCCTCCTAACCCTCCTAACCCTCTTGTAGTTCTCCTAGATCCCCCAAGCAGCTAGGAGGCTATAGTTGCTAACATAGTGGAGAATAAAATTTAAATTGAGCAAATAATTAGGAGAATGAGGGATCCCACTTCCACAAACATCCATCGAACCTATTTGGCTAACAACCTATAGTTAGTACTAGGTAAAGTTGACTCGATAACGAGTCAAATTGATAGATGGAGGTCATATAGGGATAGTTATAGGGCTTGCTATGCTGATAAATGATCAACATCTAAGGTGAAGAATAAAAATATAACAAAAGATCAAATTTGTGTCTTATTTATCGACCTAACCACCAATGCCCCATTTCCCATAATGACAAAACATTTCCCAATCCACCAATGCCAACATAATTTAATTAAGGCCAATTTTTTGAGAGTGATGGTGGATGGTGTTTGACTATCCCCCTTGTAATAATCATGAGGTACCTTTATAATTTTTAAGGAAACTCTATTGTGAGTTTGTCCGTAATCAAATTCTAAACTACTTTGACTATGGTGAGTTTAGAGGCCGAGGGAAAGGCTCTACATAGGATCGACCAGGTGCATGTCATGCACATAATCAGCCTGCAAGGATCCCTACCCAAAAGCCACTTCATATAGAAATTCACTCTAGGGTGACAGAGGTTGTGGAGATAGACACTTTGCATGCACTTAGTATGCTTACTGATACACTCGATCATCATACAAGTAGACTTTTAGAGATAGATGCTTGAGATACTCCATCTAGTGGCTATATTCAACCCCACCTATGTACATGTTGTGGTGTTATATGCATTGGACCTTTAGATGATGATGGTGGCACTTCATGGGGCTTGGAGGATATGGTCTTGACTGATGAGTTGTTGGCACATACATTTGGTTCAGATACATTGGGAGTCTCTACACATATGCAGGTATCTTTTATATAAATTTAATGATAAAATTTTAAGTTATATAAATTTAATTTTAAATTTTCAAGTACTCAAATAATAACATACTCTCATTCCACACCTTATGGACACAATGCTCTCTCAAGGCTTGTATCCTTTTTTACTATATTTTGTCTTGTACAGAAACATTATGATTGATAAAGAGATTATAAGGGAATTTTTAGGTACACTCTATTATTTTTCATTTTCTATGTAAAATTTCATAGCCCAACTCCACCTCTAACTATCACTTCCTTCATTAACCTACCCTCATTTAGGCCTAATTAGCCCTATTCCAAACCCTCAGTCCTAGAATCCATACACATGCATACAATCTCAGGTTAAAAAATTTTTATTCACTTTGTACATGTATAGGGGAGCAATATTACAAAGTTCCATTAAATTCCCATGGTTAAATCTCTTGAAAATGCTTGAAGTTTGTTAATCTAGGGTTTCCCATACCCTGTACATACTCTCCAAAGGACCAATTTTACCTTCCTAATGATATTATTTTGTTTAAAATATACTCATTACAACTAAAAATTCTCATAACACCTTTCCAATGATAAAAAAACCAACTTTGCCTTTATGCCTTTGAGACTACCTGTGGGGATTTGAGCCTGCTTGTGGGGATTGCATGAAGTTTGGAGTGAGAAAAACATTTAAATATGTTTAATAGGTTTAAAACCATCTTATAATACTTGAAAAATACTTCTCTAAGCTTCTAACCCTCAAACACATCTTAAAACTCCAAAAATTATGCCTGCATGAATATTGACCATTATGAGACATGGGGGGACTATGACAAAACAAAGAGAAATTAAAATTATTATATGAACTTATAAATATTATAAATGGGTATATTAGGTCATAAATACTAATCTTACCAAGTTTCAAGTCATTTGGATATGTACTTTGTCCTGTAGACCCTTTTTACCACAATTTACCTTGAGCTGCCTATATGCTTCCTTCATGCCAAAACTTGTATTTATTGAAAAATTTCATGAAAAACCTAAATGTGATCACTTATATATGAAAATATATGTTTATAACATTATATTTTATTATTTTAATATCTCTCCAAGGCCTAAACTACTTTTTGGCATCAAGTACTGACAAAACTTCCATAAATCTCTAATGGATGCCTTCTTGACTACAAGAGGGCTGTGTCAAAAAAATGGGAAATTTAAATATTTATAGGATATTTAGGTGGTATGTGATGTTTTTTAGGTCATGGATACCATTCACACCAAATTTTGTGCTTTGACTCACCCTGTAGATGCCTTCTTGACTACAAGAGGAATGTGTCAAAAAAATGGGAAATTTAAATATTTATAGGATATTTAGGTGGTATGAGATGTTTTTTAGGTCATGGATACCATTCATACCAAATTTTGTGCTTTGAATCAACCTGTAGATGCCCCAAACTAACCAATTTCTATGCTGACCAACGTTCATGGATACCATTCATACCAAATTTTGTGCTTTGACTCAACCTGTAGATGCTCACTCTTGACGCCACTCTCACACATATAATACTTATTTCAATATTAAAAAATATTTTTCACAAGCTTAGACATCCAATCTTCCAAATTATCCACTTATTTACCCTTTTTAGCTTCAAAGACAAGGCCTAACAACTACAATCTATTATAAACTTGTCCCACTAAGGTTTTAGGCTTCTTTGGGACTAACGTTTGGCCATATCTTCTCCCATAGACTTGCCCCAACCTTCAAACCACCTTCAACACTTGAATTAGGGAAGCCATACATTTATTTATCATAATTATCATTGCATTATGTTATATTTATATGTTATTTGCAAATAGGGTTTGTGGGTACAAGTTCGATGGATTAGCATAATTGATCCATCTTTCCACTCTTCATTGAAAGTTCTGTCATAATATCCTCTACCTCCAACTAGCAACTTTACCTATGGAACTGGTAGGTGAAAATCCATCACTTTTACCACATCTATATAATTGAATTATACATGTTCCAATAACCTTGACACCCACTTCCACCTGCTAGTGCATTTTCACTACTGTTATAGAGCACAAAAACACTGACAACAAATATTGTCAAAATTGAAACTACAATTTGAGAACTCAATTTTTGGTGCTTGTTGGCTGAAAATTGGCACTGCCAACACATCCAAAGGGGTGAATAACATCTAGGACCAGGTTCTTGACCTTCCATCTAGCCAGGATGACAAACCCACCACTCATTCTAGGCGGAAGAACACCCTTCCCAATATAAGAAAGATGCTGATTTTTAGCCTAACTTCATGTAAGCATAAAACTAAAACTATAAGTCATATAGAGAAATTGTAAGATCCTTCATGTGCATGGAAAATTCATATAATTACACCTCAAATCTAGTCTGAATCACATTTAAGATAAATGTGTGATAGAAGTTTCAGTAAAGGGTCTTAAAATGCAAATTTTTGGCAGTGAAGAGACAACTTGTTGACCTCCAACTAGAAACTTTGCCTTCAAAATTGGTAGGTGCAAATCCACCACTTAAATAAAATTTATATAGTCAAATTACATGTTTTTCAACAATCATGACACCCATTTCCACTCTAATTGAATTTTCACTACTATTTTAGAGCATAGAAACACTGATAATAAATGTTGTCAAAGTTGAAGCTATGATCCAAGAACTCAATTTTTGGTGTTAGTTGGCTGAAAATTGGCATTTCCAACATGTCAAAAGGAGTGAATAACATCTAGGACCAGGTTCTTAGCCTCCCATCTAGCTTGGATGCTAAATACACCACCCATTTTGGGCTCAATAACACCCTTCCTAATAGAAGGACGATGTTGATTTTTAGCCTAAGTTCAGGCATGCATAAAACCAAAATTGTAAGTCATATGGAAGAAATTTAAAATCCTTTATATGCAAGGGGAAGTCCTCTAATTATACCTCAAATATATTTTGAATCACCTCTAAGAGAAATTCATTATATAAGTTGCAGTAAAGGGTCCTAAAATGCAACTTTTTGGCAGTGAAGAGACAACTTTTTGATCTCCAACTAGCAACTTTGCCTTCAGGACTGATAGGTAAAAATATACTACTTCAAGCGCGTGCGCGCGCACACACACACACACACACACACACACACACACACACACACACACACACACACACACACACACACACACACATATAAGTTACACATGTTCCAATAATTTTGACTTCTACTTCCACCTGCAAGTTCATTTTTTACTACTGTTTCAGAGTATGAAAACACTTACAACAAATATTGTCAAAGTTGAAGCTATGATCCAAGAACTTAATTTTTAGTGCTTGTTAAATGAAAATTGGATTTGAAAACATGTTCAAAGGGGTGAATAATTTATAATACCAGGTTCTTAGCCTCCCATTTATCCTAGACAATAAACCCACCACCCATTTCAGGCTCAAGAACGCCCTTCCCAATATAAGAAAGATGTTGATTTTTAGCCTAACTTCAGGCATGCATAAAACCAAAAGTGTAAGTTGTATGGAGGAACCATAATATCCTCATGTGATTTGGAAAGTCCTCTACTTTCACCTTGAATCTAGTTTGAATCATCTCTAAGAGCAATGCGTGATAGAAGTTGCAATAAAGGGTCCTAAAATGTAACTTTTTGGCATTGAAGAGACAACTTCTTGACCTCCAACTAGCAACTTTGCCTTCAGGATTGACATGTGAAAATACAACACTTTAAGCATGTATATATAGTAAAATTTCACATGTTCTAATAATCATGACACCCAATTCCACCCGCAAGTGCATTTTCACTACTGTTTTAGAGTATGGAGACACTTATAACAAATATTGTCAAAGTTGAAGCTACGATCTAAGAACTCAATTTTTGATGATTTTTGGATGAAAAATGACATTACCAACATGTTTAAAGGGGAGAATAACATCCAAAACCAAGTTCTTGGCCTCTCATCTATCCTGGATGACAAACCCACCAACCATTCTAGGCTCAAGAATGCCCTTCCCAATACAAGAAAGATGTTGATTTTTAGCCTAACTTTAGGCATGCATAAAACCAAAATTGTATATCATATAGATGAACCATAAGATCCCTCATGTACATGGAAAATTCTTATAATTTTACCCTGAATCTAATCTAAAGCACCTCTAAGATCATTCTGTGGTAGAAGTTATAGTAAAGGGTCCTAAAATGCAAATTTTTGGTAGTGAAGAGAACTTCTTGACCTCCAACTAGCAACTTTACCTCCAAGACTGGTAGGTACAAATCCACTGCTTCAAATGCATCTATATATGTAAATTATACATGTTACAACAATTGTGACACCCAATTCCACCCACAAGTGCATTTTCACTACTATTTCAAAGCATGAAAACACTGACAACAAATGTGTTTGGAAGGTTATAAGGAGAGAAAAACTTGTCATGAGTAATTATTCAAGAGTGCAAAAAAATCAAGTACTTTTAGTAAGCTTCTCTTAGCTTCAAGAATATGAAATTATTTACTAACGGTGCCAACCACATGAAGGTGGAAGCTGATTTGGCACCACTAACCTACAAAAAAATGTTATTAAGTAATTAAAGATGAAATTTATGCATGTACTACCTACAAAATAAAAAACATTTAATAAAATTGATTACATCTACATTTTACAAGTCAACATACCTATGCATATAAATCTAATGAACCACTTTGATCTACTCTAATCTTGATAGTATCAAGAATAGCTTCATGGTCTGACTCATGAAATTTTCATATATTCTTGTTTCTTGGCCTTCCATGATATTTTTATAATTGAATATTTGTTGCAAGAACCAAATTTGAATAGTGTAGAATCTTCCTGTGAGTTTTAAAGTCTTCAAACAACCATATATTTGAATTTTTTATAGGATATAATCGAATCTAACTTCCAATGACTACCACAAACCCAGTGGGATAATCAATGTTTTCTCCATCTACAACCAGGGAAGTCAATTTTTTATTTCCATCTACACATCGACATAAGTAGTAATTTGTTCCCTCTTCATTATCTTCATCTACATTGCTATAAAAACATGGCATGCATCATAAACAAAATTTTTTAATGACATTATGAAGATAGATTATGAGAATAAATAGTACATAAAGATTATTCTTCTACCTGGCTATACTAGATCAAATATATGGTCAAAGTCATGTGAGGATGTCATGTTAGTAAGTTGCAATGCTAGTGGAACCTGATATGCATTGATTGGAATTAGAGATTTGGAACTCCAGTCATCCACCCACTCTTGTGACTCACACTCATTCCAAACAAAATACATGCATATAGAACAAAAGCATGCCAAGTGTCACATATGAATAGTCCAAGAACTTGCATTTGAGCTACAAAATGAGTGGAGCTCATTTGAATCTGTTAGAGTCATACAATCCTCATAGTTTACCAAGTATTTTTTCTCTATTAAATAAAAATGTCTATGAATAATAGAATTTACTTGACCACCATGATATATGTTCTCATTACACTAGTCAACCATAGTTTTTGCATCAACCAAATTAGCAACATTATTATATTTTAACTCTTCCCTTGCAATGGCTCTTTTTATACATGCTCTAACACCATATGCTTCCATTTTCCATGTCCAACCTCAATGAAAATCCAAATATGTTCTACACCAGTGGTAATGTGCATCCTTCTCAATGAATAAAACATCCATGAATTCCTTAATTGCAATGTGAAATTGTTTGACCAAATGTAATGCTATTTGAAATTAATGTTCCTCTGAGTCAACTATCCATAGAACTTATCAAAACAACCTTGCACATACTTTTTACAACGTGATCAATCATCACTGATATAGAAATAGTACTCCCTTAATATTTTCAATCTTCCTCTGTACTATTAGGTGCATGCATGAATGCTATATGCACGAATATGGTAATTTGTGTTGAGCTATAATACTGTAATTAAACTTTTATTTGTGGTTTGAATGTGTAATTTTTTGCAAAGTCAACTACTGAAATAATAAAATCAAGTGGAAGTGTGTCCTTGATTAGCTTAAAATGTTCATCCAACCATTTAGCCCTATGTGTGTGCCTTGCATATGCATAAATAATTTTCTCCATGAATTCGAACATAAATTCTGAAATAAGTATCTCTTTCGTAACAAGATCACACCTTTTACATTCTTTGCCATCTTTTACTTGATAAGTCACAGATTTATATTTACTCAAACCAACTAATTCCTATCCCATTACACTTGTACACTCCTTATGGATACATTTTTTCAATTTTGGTAATCCATCACAAATGTTACAATTTTCATCCAAATATGCTTTCTTATAAAATAACTATCCATTTAGACTTTCACAAAAAATATTTGAAATAAATTCCTTGGCTGATTTTGGTAGAATTTCTATGGTACACTCCTATAAAATGTTAGTAGTATGAAAATTACAACAAATATGGTAAAAAACATCATAGTGAATTGAAAATTCAACATGTTGACTACAACAACAAGTGGTGCATGTGTGATTTATTTTTACATAAAAAGGTTTGGCCATCTCAAAAAGTCTTTGACTAATAGTAATTTATGGATGTTTTTCCAAAAACTTAGAGTATAATTTTGTTTGAGTCATATCCAGTAAATGTTTCAGATGTGGTTCACGATTACGAGAACCAACTCTTCTTTTCACTACATCTCTTGCATTGGACAAAACTCTTGTATTATCTTTCTAAAATTATGCAAGTAACTCTTTCAAAACATTAGCTATAGCCTTGTCCTATCATGGAAGTCTACCAAAGAATGACTAGATCTCTTTCATATTAGGTTCATTAAGTCTTTCACGTCTTGCAATTGCTTTCATTAATGTTTTTCTATTTATATCAAGTTTTTGACTTATTTTTGAAATTGATCATTTTTTCTCTGTTTTAGCACTTATTGCACAAGTTGTCATTATACATCGGATAGCATTACAATCATTGTTTTTGGGCCTATAATATGATGTGCATCATGTAGATTTTCAATAATTTCATTATTTTCATCATTTTCATTATCCATGTTAGATGTTCTTAGTCCTAATGTGTACATTATAGGTCTCATCTTAAGCAATTTCATTAATGAAATAAATAAATGACATCTTTGACTATCATACTCTAATCTATGAAAGAAATTATCTTAAATTTATTGAGTCAATCTTCTTAAATAGTGGTTAGACATTTTTTTATGCATTGGTTTCAGAATATTTTTATCAACTTCAATTAAGTACTTATCTTTTCTATGCACAATCTTGGAGGTGTTGTTATTGGTGGAATTCGTTCAGAGGATATTTCAAAATCATTATATGTTTCCATAAAATTGTCTTCATTGTTTATTTCTTCATTATGTGTTTTCATAAAATTTTATTCATTGTTAATTTCATCATTATTTGAGTCCATTAAGTTTTCTTCATTGTTTGTGGGTAAAGTATCATTCATAGGCTCTTCATCAACATAATAATTTTTTTTAAACTTTGAATGTGAATTTCCAACATTATCTAATTTTGTATTATCAATTTCATCATAATTTAATTCATTAATATGCATTTCATCATAATTCAATTTATTATAAATTTCATCATTATTTAATTGATTGTTGTCAATTGCCTCATTATCTAAGGCATTTGGCTCAGCAAGGTTAGTGTTTGTACCTTGTCTAGAATGAATTGCTTGCATTCATACCTTTTTTTTCTCTAAAATATTCTAATTACTCTAATGTTTTGTTCTTCAATTTATTTCTCCTCCCAGAATGTGAATCAAAGCCCATTTTAACAAAATCAACCAATAAAGTACTTCAAATGTGGTGTCCAAAAAAAATAGCAACCAAGAAAGTATGCAGAGTACGTAGGGAATGTCTGTGGGGACAACAATCTTGATTATGGATAAAAATAGACGTTGAAAAGTGAGTTTTTTGTTTATAGTTCAAGAAACATGTATGCGTTCCTTGAAGTATAGGCATATACTATAAAAATAAGTAAAAAGTCTCATATTCAAGCATTTTTTCCAGTATAATACTATAATATGATGCAATAACACTCAATAAGACTATAATATGATGCATAAATTCTTAATATGATGCAATAAGACTATAAAATATTGTAATAATGCTATCATATAATGTAATAAAGCTTAATATGATGTAATAAGACTATCACATGATGCAAAAAGACTATCATGTGATGTAATAAGACTATCATGTGATACAATAAGACTATCATACAATGAAATAAGTCTCTAATATGATGCATTTAGGCTATCATATGATGTAATTAGGCTATCATATGATGCGATGAGTCTCAATATGATGTAATTAGCTATCATATGATGCAATAAGGCTCAATATGATATATACATTCCCAATATGATGCATAGTTATCCAATACATGATGTAATAAGACTCTTGATAAGACTATGAAGCAATAAAATGTTAGGTTGTGGAGCTAAAAGCTTCACCAAGATGCGAATAGGAGGAGTTGCGAAGGTTGCTGAGTTGCAGAACAAGTTGCAGGGCAACCGACGTCAGTCTGATCAACCGACGTTGGTCATATTACAGTGCAGAAGCAACCGACGTCGGTTATTAGTCGGCTGACTTCAGTCAGGAAGGAGCTGATGTCGGCAACCTATGTGTGCATGCGTTTGCATGCGGGGTCGAGAACTGGTCTATTTTTAGATAGTCAGTTTGCATGTAAAGACTTATTTTAGTCTTGGAGTTGTGTTTCTAATTATTGTAATTAAGAATGTCTAATTATTGTATGCATGAGATCTATATAATAGACTCATGGGCTGTATTGTAAAATTATACTAGAGAGAGAGCAAGAGTGCTAGATAGCCATTGTGCTTGTAGAGAGAGCAAGAGTAGCTCCTTCTAGTTCTAAAGGGGTGCTGAGTGTGTATGATCAGGGAGAGTTGTAGGTTGTGCAAGTTCTGGGAGAAGATCCATCGAGGTACTGGTTGAAGAATCATAAGGACTTGGTGAGGCAAGGACAAGGGTTCTTCAGGGTGTAGAGATATCTACGTGGTATGCAAGGTCTGGTGATTTGCAAGTTGATGCAAGAGCAGGGAGATCTACTTGGAGTATGGTTGTGTACTTGGTGTACTGGCAGCGTTGTTACTGACTGGTGGAGGTAAACAACAACTCTGTGTTTGAGTTGATTGTTGTGACCATAATTGAGAGAGTGAACTGTTGAAGGAGAATTAATGGTGAGCCCTAGAAGTGTGGGAGCTCTAGAGGTGTGAGAAGAAGTGTGGCATCTTATTTATTGTATTTTCTTCTGGATAAGTATTAATACAATTGGGTATTGTCTCTCATATTCTGTGTTGTTTCATATTTCTAGTTACTTATCATTCTGGTTAAATTTCGTGTTTAGTTGCTAATACAAAGGTAATCAAGTGTGCCCTTAGTGGGCAGTAGATCCTGACAATTGGTATTAGAGCTTTGTGAGCCTAGGTCCTATCAAGTGGTATCAGTGCCAGGTTGCAGGTTCATCAAAGCGTGGTTAAGTATACTAACAGGTGGTCAGAGCGTGTTAAGTGTTTTATTGATTACAGGTCATTCTCAGGGGTTTTAGATTGAGTGGGAGTATAACAATGGCAGAAGAAAGTAAGCTATGAATGGAGAAACTGAATAGCACGGATGGTCAATTATTGTTTGATGGAAAGAAAGAGCAGGTAAAGAAAGATTGCTGGTTGGTAGAAGATCATCATGAAGGAAATGAAGAAGCAGATGTTGCAGGTGTTGTTGCACAAGATGATTTGGATAAAGTAGAATCTTGGTCTATAGATTATGTTGCCTCTTTTCATGCAGCCCAAAATAGAGCATCTTTTCATGAGTATGTCCAGCGAGACTTTGGAGAGATTTATTTAGGGGCTGGTGAGCCTTGTCAGATTATTGGCAAAGGGGAAGTGAAGCTAAAATTGTAGACAGATAACACACGGGTGTTGAATGAGGTCATCCAGGTACCAGTCTTGGAGATAAGTCTAATTTATTCAAGAAAGTTGGGTGATGAGAGATGCATAGTTACTCTCACAGTGGATGCACTTGATTTAGACAGTGGTAAGAAAGTAGGTATCCTTTATCTATCTACTTATATTACTGATTCACTTTCTATTGCAGAGATGTGGCTTTGTAGGCTTGGTCACATATGTAAGAAGGGAATGCATGTTCTTAAGCGGAAGATAGATGTTTTTGACAAACTTAAGAACTGGAAAGCCTTGGTGTTCATGGAGGAGATGACGGATAGAGATCAGCTGAGGGGACTGAATTATTCTAAGCAGGGTTGTGTTGATTTAGACAAGGTTTTGATCCAAGGTGAGCTCGCAGGTAAAAAGTCATCACTCATAGGAGAACACAGGTACCAGCATCGGTCAGGAGAAACTGACATCAAACAGACAGGTATCGACATTGGTCATGTGCAAACTAGCAGAGTCAGTGGTGTCAGGCAGGTGCAGACCGATGTCGATCAGGGGAAATTGATGTTGACAGTCAGGGTCAGTCGCAGGGAACTGACGTCGGTCAGTTGCAAATTAGGAGATGGCTAAGATTGGTCACTGGAACGGATGTTGGGTAGACAGCAAGCTGTCAAGGAGTCTCAAATGCCCATGTGGAGGACTGAAAGGGTAAATGAACCTCATATTCATTGTTCACCTTCTTTATATTACTCATTGCTTACTAATGGTCAAGAACCAGGAAGATGTGAAGAGGCAATGCAGGTAGAATCCAAGAAACAGTGGGAGCATGGAATGAATTCTTTGGAAGAGAACCAAGCAGGAGTTTTGGTAGAGTTGCCAGCTGGGATAAAAGCACTGACAGATGAATGGATTCCCAGGTTAGAGAAGAGAGTGGATGGACACGTGAGATAGAAGGCCAGGGTATATGGTCTTGAGGAAGTTGCAGGATAGTGGTATAGGTTTGACAGGTGTATGACAAAGCATGGCTTTGGTCAAGGTCAATGTAACCATTGTGTTTTCTTTACCAAGTTGGATAATGGTTGCAACATTATCCTATTACTGTATGTGGTGTGGTTGCTTGTTGCAGGGTTACACATGCAGGGAGTTTCTAAGCTAAAGGTAAAGTTAGTTTAGAGGTATGTCATGAAGAATTTGGGAGAAATAAAATTCTTTGGCATAAGAGACATGGAAGATCATAGGTTGATTTTGTCTCCAGTGGGAGCTGATGTGAAGAAAGTGTTGGCGGGGTTTTATTTGTAGGATGCAGAATCTGTAAGCACACCGAGCATTGGATAGTTCAAGCTGAGCTTAGAACAGTGTTCAAAATCACATGAGGTCTGGTGTAGACCTAAGTTTTCCCAAGCAATGGGAGTTGTCAGAGAGTTAGGATCCAATTCAAGGAAGAAGCACTGGAAAGCATTTCAGTGGGTTCTCAGGTATTTGAGAGGGACCAACAGTAGGGATTCATGCTATGCAGGATCAGGGACTTCACTACATGGGTTTGTAGGTTCGGATGTGGCAGGTTACTTGGATGACAGGAGGTGCACCACAGGTTGTGTGGTGGTTGGTCTTCAAGATTGAGCTTGAAGAGGGATACAAGCCAGGAAACAAATTAGATGGTGTACAGGTACAGGTGCAGCTATTTATCTCCAAGTGGGAGATTGTTAGGTTGTGGAGCTAAAAGCTTCACCAGGATGTGAACAAGAGGAGTTGCAAAGGTTGCTGAGTTATAGAACAAGTTGCAAGGCAACTGATGTCAGTTTGATCAACTGATGTTGGTCATATTATAGTGCAGAAGCAACCGACGTCGATTATTAGTCGGCTGACATCGGTCAGGAAGGAGCCAACATCGGCAACCTATGTGTGCATGCGTTTGCATGCGGGGTGAAGAACTGGTCTATTTTTGGACAGTCAGTTTGCATGTAAAGACTTATTTTAGTCTTGGAGCTGCATTTCTAATTATTGTAATTAAGAATGTCTAATTATTGTATGCATGAGATCTATATAATAGACTCATGGGCTGTATTGTAAAATTGTACTAGAGAGAGAGAGCAAGAGTGCTAGATAGCCATTGTGCTTGTAGAGAGAGCAAGAGTAGCTCCTCCTAGTTCCAAAGGGGTGCTGAGTGTGTATGATCAGGGAGAGTTGCAGGTTGTGTAAGTTCTGGTAGAAGATCCACCGGGGTACTAGTTGAAGAATCATAAGGACTTGGTGAGGTAAGGACAAGGGTTCTTCAGGGTGTAGAGATATCTACGTGGTAAGGTTTGGTGATTTGCAGGTTGATGCAAGAGCAGGGAGATCTACTTGGAGTACGGTTGTGTACTTGGTGTACTGGCAGCGTTGTTACTGACTGGTGGAGGTGAACAACAACTCTGTGTTTGAGTTAATTGTTGTGATCGTAATTGAGAGAATGAACTGTTGAAGGAGAATTACTGGTGAGCCCTAGAAGTGTGGGAGCTCTAGAGGTGTGGGAAGAAGAAGTGTGGCATCTTATTTATTGTATTTTCTTTTGGATAAGTATTAATACAATTGGGTATTGTCTCTCATATTCTGTGTTGTTTCATATTTCTAGTTACTTATCATTCTAGTTAAATTTTGTGTTTAGTTGCTAATACAAAGGTAATCAAGTGTGCCCTTAGTGGGCAGTAGATCCTGACAATTGGTATCAGAGCTTTGTGAGCCTAGGTCCTATCATAAAACTAATGAATGATGAAATAAGGCTCAATTTATAAGATGAAATGAGCTAATTTTTCCCAAAATCCCATCATAGGTCCTTACAAAACTAGGTGAATAACAGGTTCATAAATTAACACTAATCACATTCATGAATTTATGCATTTGTGATGAAATCAAGGAACTTAGGGGTTGTGTTTGTTATAAAATTAGGATTTAGGGTCAGGGGTTTAGTGTAACAAGTTTGTACATGTGTATATGTCATGAAATTAGGGTCTAAGGCAACTACATACATGTTCAAGTGATAAAATTAGGGTTTATGATCAACATGTCATGATATGTGACCTAATTTAGCTCTTTCAATCACATTGTAGACTCTAATTTAGGTTCAATAGCATTCACATTTATATTTGCATTTCTAATTAAATTAGGGTCAATTAAGTCATATATATTGAATCTAGATTATATGATCAATTGGGTCATAAATTTGGTTTAGGAGCTCAATTTTGACCAAATCACATCCCTAATTAAACCAATCAACTAATAAATTTTTAATCCATGGATCATTTCTTTATAAGACAAGGAGGCAAGGAGATTGGCTACTCCAAGTCAACTAGCCCAATCATAGGTAGAGGTCCTAATTCCATATGTGACCCAATCTTTATTTAGGGTCAAGTTTAATCCACGTACTGTTGGTTTGTAAAAGGTGACTGAGAAAAAGGTTATACAACATGGTGAAGAAATTACATATCAAAGGGTAGATCCCTTGACTAATTTGACTTAGAAGCAAGTACAGAGACTTGGTGAGGATCCAATCTTTGAATAAGATGTCTTGGAGTTGGCCTAAACACAATTAGAATAGTTGCAAGCTGCTATCAAAGGGCTAAGGCAACAAAAGAATAACTTAGAAGAATAGTCTATTCTATTTGTTCTAGGGGATATGATCAATGAGTTTGAGACAACTACACATGACATATTCATCTCCTTGAAAGATATAAGGTCTAAGTAGGACATGGTGAACAAACATGGTACTTTAGCTGTGAACCAAATAAACCTATGGTAGGGTTCATACAATAAGGTGAAGGATCTGATCAATATATTGATAATTAGCCTAGCCTATTTGAATATGGCTATAGTTATATTGATGGATAAGGTCAAAGGTTTGAAAAAATGGTCCAAGAGCTTGGAAGATCTTTCAAAGAACTTCAAATAGTTAGAGAACATAATAATGCATATATTGGGTAGCCTGATCAAAGCCCCAACTACTCTTAGTCCCATTGGATTAATAATAGATGAGGAGTTCAAACATAGGGCAACCCAATTCATGTAAGAGGTGAAAAATCAAAGCCAAAGCAAAATAAGGGGTAGACAATAAAATGATCTTGGACATGATCCTATCTGCAAATCATAAGATTGATGATGCTAGAAGCATTAATGAAGCTTTGGATAGGGCTGATAAGGACTTTAAAGGCTTGGTAGATCAAGAAGAAGAGATTTTCATGGAGCCCATCATCAACTCCAAATTGATTGATGAGTAACATAGAAAAGCAATGAAGATCCTGGAGCAAAGGCAAAGGATTGCAATAACAAGTGCTTCTCAAAGTCATATTTATTGACTTAAGTATATTCTATTTTAATAAATCATGTAAATTATCTTTTGAAAAGGGAATATTATTTTTTTAAAAGCATGTGAAACTTTTAAATCACATTGATTATAAGTCAACACATTTGTAAAGTGTCTAATTTTAAAATGTCATAAAAGGATAGTTATCTTTGACACTTGTTCAATTATCATTTGACATGACTAATTGACATACCTCAAAATATTCTATAAAAGGGGTATTATCATTTGTAAAGAGGAGGGAGCTTTTGAGCAAAAAACTATTTGTAAACCTAGAACAATCAATATAAGTAAGGAATTCTAAAAATATTATCCAATATTTGTTTGTGTGATTGATATTATGGTCGCTTCCTCAACCATATGGTTTAATGCTCAGATTTGAATTATTTCTATAAATTTTTGATGTGCACATATAAATGCAGAGTTTTCTATTTGAGCTTATGCTAGGTTGATTGAAAGATCTTAGATTCATTTCATTTTCTATATTTTCTTTGAAAATTTGCTAATGTAATTTGTTAGTGAGAATAAATATTTAAATTAAATTTGGTTTCTTATTTGCATTATTTCACCTTTCCTTAGAAATTTGCCTGATATATGGTAGGATATTTGCTTTAGCTATTTCATGTCATATATTGGTATTGGTGCATGTTTGGATGAAAATTAAGCTTTGTCATAATGTCTTGATTGAAGATCAAAAGCTTCTCTTTTCTACCCTATCCTTCATTTTGCTTATTTTTTGATCAACTCATTATAGCTTAGTTTTAATTATAAATATAAATGTTAGATTAGACTTTAGACTTTAGGTTTTGATCATATATGTTAGACTTTATACTTTAGGTTTTGATGGACTTTAGACTTTAGGTTTTGATCAACTCATTGTTATTTCTCATTGTCATTATTTTCTTTCCATGATTTTCTTCATCATCATCATCATTATTTTTTTCCTCTTATTCATCCTCTTTTTTTTTATATCCTATTGGTCTAGGAAGAACTGTTCCATTTCTTCCCATGAAGAATACTTTTGTATGAAGCTTAGTTGATTAAACCAATGTTGTGTAGGACTAGACAAAGAAAGAGACAAACATGTTTGCTAAAAAATTATTTGAGTATTATTTCCCTTAAAAAAGATCCACCATTCTCTAGCATCAATATCATCCTCCCTTAAAAATACTTGCAACTTCATGATCTATAAAAAAATTAGGGCTATTAAAATAACCTAAAATATCAATAACTCATTTAAAATTGATCAAAACAATCCTAAATTTTGTCTATAGATTTTCCTTATGATAGTCAAACTTCAGTAAAAATTTTGTAAAAAATTTCCAAAAATTTTGGCCTATAGAGAGAATATATAAAAAACCATAAAATTACAATAACTCACTCCAATCATATCAAAAAAATCTTAAATTTTTTCTGTAGCTTTCATGTATTAGTATAAAACATCTACAAAAATTTTACAAAAAAATGAAGATATGATGAAATGAGTACAAACCCTAAAATATGAATAACTCCCTTAAAACTGATCATAAAGGCTCAATATTTTTATTGAGACTTCCTTGAAATATTATTCATATCCAATAAAAAAAATTGTACAAAATTTTTCAACAGATTGAAAGATATTGATGATTCTAAAAAACTAGGGTTTCACTCCACACAAATTACCTAAATCGAACCTCTGATACCACTTGTTATGATCCATACTTAAAATATTTGGAAATAATGCAAAATATAATATGGATCAACACATCACAAAATATATAAGTGGAACAAGATGTCCAAATATTCAATATATACAAAAATAGAATACCCTTAAAGTAGGGCAACACCATACAATATTCCTTTAGGAATTAATAACTCCATAATGCCTCTTGGAGGAGACAACCTCCAATATCCTCTTATAATAGAAGACTCAATACTTACTTAATACTTTTACAATGATAATCTTCTTCTTTATATAGACCTCTATCTAACTAACAATGGATGGGTAACCTCCTAATCCCAATGTAGGCCGACCATTATCTAATGCACTAATTCTATAATTTACTCTATTATCCTAATATATTGGACCCATATAACTAACTAAGGGGATGTGTGCCACATGTCAACATCTCCATCAACCTATATACATTAATATATCATATCCCTAGGTACATAGCATTTTATTATGATCTAAACTTATAATATTCAGAAATAATGTAAAATATAATATGGATCAACACATCACAAAAGATATAGGTTGACCAAGATGTCTAAATATTTAATATATACAACAATAGAATATCCTTAAGGTAGGGCAACACCATATAATACTCTTTTAGGAAGGAATAACTCCATAATGTCTCTTCAAAGGGAAAACCTCAAATATCCTCTTACAATAGAAGACTCAATACTTACTTCATACCTTTACAATGATAATCATCTCCTTTATATAGACCTCTATCTAACTAACAATGGATGGGTAACCTCTTAATCCCAATGTAGGCCAACCATTACCCAGTACACTAATTCCACAAGTTACTACATTATCCTAATATATTAGACTCATATAACTAAGGGGATGTGTGCCACATGTCGACATCTCCATCAACCCATATACATTAATATATCATATCCTTAGGTACATAGCATTCCTTCCCTCTTTCACATACTTCATCCCCGAAACATAGGAAGAAACCAAATGATGAGTGTGCTTCAAATCCCTAAAGAATGTTTGGCAAGTAAGTGAGGTGGATCCAAAGGATAAAAGTGATTTAAACAAGGTTGTTTATGTAGAGAAAATGAATCGACGAGAGAATGGCAATAAGAAAATTGGTGATACGCACCATAAATAACACAAAAAGTCACCATGTTAATGTATATTTACTTGAGAAAATGATATTTGAGTTTTAAAAAAATTGACCATAAACTGCAACATCAAATACAAAGAAAGGTTTCGACAAAACTCACAAAAATATCAGTAAAATCTCCACCAAATTCTATAATTGAGGAGTCAATCAGCTCCTCGTAAGGGGAGCGGGTGGGATTTAATGCCTTGGGCTACCTAAAGCCAGTTGTTCATGCCATTAAAGTTGCACTTGAACCTCTCAAACCCCTCAATTCAAACACTAATTCACACCATCGTGCATTTTCAAAGTATACAAAGCTTAGTCTGCATTGTGTGTATAATTTTTTTTTGATGGCTTGAGCACTCGTATTTGCATTAGGCTTTAAATTAAATTGTCATTAGCATATTATATGAACCATCAAGGCTATGCCTAGAGTACGCTGTAATTATTACATGTTAACCATAACTATTGCACAAGATGGCAAATTTTAGAGGATGCAGTGGTGAAGGCAGTGCAAAAAATGCAAAATTATGGAATGTTTTTGAAGAGAACATGCCAAGGCAATGTCTGCATTTAGAATGTCGGTCACTTGATAGCAAGTCAGATGTTAATAGTGTATAGATATGTGCTTATAATTGAAGGCACGTGGGGCACTGACATATACATGTCCATTGTTTGCCGTAATATCGAATGCAAAATTAGAGGTTGATGGGCTTTGGAAAAATCAAATTCATAACGAATAGATAAGATTTGGTTGGACAAACCTTATTTACTCTGCACACTAGATACCTGTAACTAGGAAAAAAATAAAATACATTTTTACCCTTCGTGAAACATTAGGAAATTAGGAATATAGAATGTATAGCCTATTTTTATTGGCAGGAACTGTAAGTTGACTGAAGTAAACACTTTCAGTAAAACTAATAGTACCAGTGAGGTACTAATAAATATGTTGGAATATACACGGAGTAAAGCCTTCAAAAAAGACAAAAATAAAAAGATTATGATAAAAGGAAGTATGAATTAATGCGCAAGCATGTCAATTGGTTGAATCTTGGTGAATAATTTATTAGTTTATATAATTAAAAGTTATGTATACATTAATAATTTAAATAGAATAAATGTGTGTTAAATATATTCAAATTTTATTGATTGAAAATTATATATATTTTTAAATAATAATAGTTTAGTTTAAAGAAGGTTTTAATTTATATGTATATTTATTCAGCTATATATAATATAAAATATAAATACAAATGTCAATATTTATATACTTGAAAAGTTCTAAGAATATATATATATATATATATATATATATATATATATATATATATATATATATATATATATATATATATAAAAATAATAAGTAAAATTATATATTCAAATATATATCATATTTTATTTTTAACTTTAAAATATAAAATATTATTAATAATGATATTAAATTTTTATTATTATCTTCATATTTTTAAATATATTTTTAAATTTATTAATAATATTTATGTATAAAATATTATTATTTTTATAATTTTTTTTCCCATCTTCATTGAATTTCTATCTAAGGCATGAAATTTCTAAAATAAAAAAATTAAGATAATATCTATTCATAAATGCGAGTTAAACTATATATTTATTTTAATAAAATATATATAATTAAAAGTTTGGATTCCATGGACGGTAAAAGGACATGGTTTTTATCCTCAATTTCTAAGGTTAAAAATTTGACGAGTTCACTACTGCAAATTGCGAACTTCCGAAATGAAGCCGATTACCCAATTACGCGCCTGTCAAGTCACAGTCGGGCCAATTTTGAATGCTCCTCGCAACCGCACTCAGATTACCCGCTGCGATATACACAAATTCATCCTCCACAGGCCAAGTATTCATCACATACGCCCACGTAATATTCTCCTCCGTCAATCTCATAAAAAACGAAAAAGCCCCCGTAGCCGCCCCCCTGTGCTGAAAGCTCCTTATTTTCCCTTCTCCATCCACGCTCACAAACACATACAGTCCCTTCGAATGGTCAAACAGAACATCCCCTTTCAAATACCTCTTCGAAGGCATGGGTGCATTAAGCATGGCGGACACCATATCTTCTTTCAAAACGGCCGGCTGCCGGAGCCCGTCAATATGGTCTACAAATTTCACAATATCTCCGGCACTTCCAATCCAGCCGGCCACGGAGTCCAAATTACTGTAGTCCAGCGTGGCGTAGCTCCGGTTAACGAAACCCTCGCCGGGAAATATGGAGACCCACGGGTTGTCTTCTCCGTTGCGACCGTAGTACAAAACTTCCTTCTCCGCCCGCCGATGGACCTGCGTGTGCCCCAATTTCACGCCCTTTATTCCCAACGGAGAAAGGATATGCTCTTCCACGTAGCACCCGTAGGCCATGCCGGTCACGTGCTCGACCACCCGCCCGAGCACGATGTAGCCGAAGTTGGAATATTCCATGGCCGACCCGGGCTGGAAATCGAGCGGCAGGCCTTTCATGAAGCGGATGGCGTCTTCCGGCGTCGGAGGCGGCGGCCGGCCCAGAGCTTGCGCGGCGTATAGCGTTGCCGGCTGCGAGAGAATGTCGATGCCGGTCGACGTCCGATCCCAGCCGCCGGTGTGCTGTAACAGGTTCTGCACTGTGATGTTCAACAACCGGCGGTCGGCTGTGGTGCCCGTAGGTGGTTTGAGGTGCTCCAGAAAACTGAACGGTTTGTCGTCGAGACTGAGTTTTCCTTCCTGAATAAGCTTTGCAATGGCGGTTCCTGTGATGACATTGGAGATACCATTGTATCTCATGATGTTGTCTGTCACGACGGGGGCTCCCGTGTCTCGGTTGGCTACGCCGAAGGCTTTGAAGTATTTGATTTGGCCTGCTTTGGCCACGGCCAATTGAGCGCCAGGGACGTTGCTGTATTCCATGAGCATCTTCATTACTCCATCAAATCTCTCCAATTCAGTAAACTCTTTCTCCACGTCAGATTTCGCTTCTGTTCGTCCATGAATCACAATTGACAGAATAATAGTTAAAAGAAGGATCGCAAGATTGAAAACCCTAAACGCCATTGTGCTCGGTCTGCAAGAAATATTCTGATACCCACTGAAGACACCGACTGGTCACCGTTTTATTATGGACGATAAATGCGTCGTCGCCCACAAGATGTTAATACCAGGATATTAACCTGGCATGGATGTCCCATTTTCAATGTTGTCAAAGCCATATTAACGATTCCGTTTTAACGATTCCTGGGTTGGAGTATTCGTGCTCCAAGTGACATGTTGCAAGGATAGAAGCGTTAAGTAGTTGATGTTGCATCTTCGAAAGGAACATGACAATACAAACAAAACGGACAGAATGTTGAAATAAATCCTTTCGTAATTGTCGAACGGGTTGTAATTCAATTGGTGAGCATGATGGGTAAAAATTAAGTTCAGATGGCACTTACTATATATAGAGTTAGAAATCTTAATATATATACAGTTAGGGTTGATTTTTAGATGTTTTTAAGAAAAAAATTAAAGAGAGAAGGGTTTTTAATGTCTATTTTTAATTGTGACAATTTAGTTAAAGGAAATTTTGGTATAGGTATAGGTTTATTAAGATAATGTATATTTACATATATTATTATAATATATTATTTAAGGAAAAAGATGTTAATTCAAAGGAAATCATAAAAAGAAATGATAATGTCTATGTATTTAGGAAGAAATTATCTATTTTTTTCATTATATTTATGTAATTTGAAGGAAATCATTAAAAAATCTTTCTATAATTAAAACCCATAACTCATGACAATTTGTATATGATAAACCACTGAAAATAAAAGCATAAGAGAGGGATTACAAGAGTGTCTTAATTACCAATAGATTTGGGAACACTCGTCAATATCTAACAATGCAAAATAGGCCAAAATAACAAGACACATCCAATCTAGAAATTTTGGAGCAAATAAGCAGCCTCCAAAAAACTATACACAATATGGTTCTAGATTGTAAGATTGTAATCAATATCTAGTGAGTGATAAGAACATGTAATTGTTTTGGGAGACTATGTTCTTTAGATCCGGGGCTCTAAAAACCTTGCCTTAATTTTTAAAACCTCACATTGTTTGGTGAGAAATTTTGCTTCATCTCCAAACCGTGATAAGGCTGCTAACCTTATATATATATATATATATATATATATATATATATATATATATATATAGGGCCTATGTTCAGAGTTAGAATAAATTTTAAAGATCAACTACTTATTAGAACTCTTCTTCTAGAGTAGTAATTAATCAAGGTAATATTAAGTTTATACCCAAAGTGGGAGATCTAAAACTCATTAGTAGTTGGCCGTCCATCACCTTGTTGAATGTCTCCTTAAAAACTCTCACCAAAGCTATTGCCAATCATCTCCATTTTATTCTTCCTACAATTATTAGACCTATAATAGCTAGTTTCATTAGAGGATGGAATATTGTTAATAATCTCATTGTTATCTGGGAGAGCATAGAATGGCCTTGCATTTCTTTTCAGTAAACCATTTTTCTTAAGCTTGAATTTGAAAAATCTTACGACATAATTGAATGGACATTTATCCTAGCTATGTTAAAAGCTCTTGGTTTCAGTTAGAAATTTGTTTTTTTAGTCCAAACTTAACTTTCAAATTCTTCATCCTACCTAACCATTAATATATTTAGGTCTAATAGCATTTTTATACACTATTCCATCAAGTAAGTTTGCCCTCTTGATCTAAGTTATATGTTCTCTCCACATAAGCTGCAAGATATATTCTTGCCTCTAAGGCTTAGTAGGGCTTTGTTTGAGGTATGTTTTTAAATGACCACTCTTCCCAACTCATTAATCAACATTTTATGGATGGGACTTTCCTTAAACTCAAAGAAAAAGAGCAAACCTTCCTAGAAGCTATGAAGTGTCTTACTAGTTTATGTTTGGCCTTTGGGTCTAGTTTTCAATGCAATAAGACTTAGTGTTTTAGATAAAATATGATGTATATACCCAATTGGATTTTCCAATTTAATTGGAAATTAATTTCACATAGATAATAGTTCAAATTTCGTAGCATTCCTTTTACCTTTGACTACTTTCCAATGGAGCTATGGAAGTATGTTATCAATAGAGTGGAGAAGAAGGTTGATTATTATATTTCCAAGTCATTATCCTTAGTAGGGAAGTAATAAATTTGCACCAAGATTCTAACTACTATCCACATCAATTATTCCTCCTGTTGGGCTCCTTAAAAACCATCTTATGATAGATTAGCTAAAATTGTGAGGGAATTCCTTTGGTCTAATTCTAAGCATACCAAGGGTTTCTATCATGTGTCTTGGATATTTATTACCTTCCTCAAGATAAAAGAGATATGGTAATTGTTGACCTTTATAGACATAGTGCAAGCGTATGTGTGAAATATGTTGCCAATGCCATTGAAGGTAATGAGGATTGAGGGCCGATCTATGCTAAACCCAATTGGAATAATATAGGATTCCACTCCCTTCTCATCACTATGGATCCTATCAAGATTAAAGGTTCTTTTATTGAAAAAAGTGTATATAAATATTTTGAAGTTGCCAAGCCACACATTAAATGGATTGGGGAAGGTTTTCATATAGGTTTATCTTTTAATGATCATAACATTTGGTGGTATTCTATGATGATAGGCACTAATTTTCTATTGGTTGAATGGTCAGGAATTAAATCCCTTAGACTCTTTCAATAAGGTATTCTTACCATTCGATATTTGGTAGATGTTAGGGACTCGATTCCTTGACCAATTTTGAAAATTAAATTTCAATTAAACAATGTTAACTTAACTTTTATCCTCTACATCCAAGAGCATGTTATCAATGTTATGCTTCAGAAGTTGTACTTGAAACCACCCCAAGCATGGTAAAAAGATTGGCTATGGAATTGTGACACCCATTTTAAAAATTATTCTCCATGCCTTCTCTATCAAGTCATGAGCCCTTCTCCCCCTTTTTTTTGCAAAGTCAATAGGCATTGGGGGCTTAACTCCTCCCCCAAAACTAGGATTACTAGAATGGATAGAATTTGGAATGCTAGGATAGAACCTAATCTGACCCACTTTATTTTATGCCTAGTCTATTTAGGTCTCCCACTCGAGGAATGACTCTCTCACATGAGCATCTATCCACCCAAGTGTCATGTCTGCCACTACCCTAATTCATTCAAAAAATTCTTTGGGTTCTTCCATAGGCATAATATTATTAGAATTAGATTCATAGGCTATTCCAACCCTATCACCCTAGGCCTTTTTTTTGGCCGCTTGCTCTTGTGGGAGACCTCACTAATTGACAAACTTATATTAATTTTTTATGGAATTTTTTGATAGTCATTATCCTTTCTAGTTATGGAAGTCTAGAAATAATTCTATATTCAATAATGATGAATGTTCTTATCTTTTTTCTCTTAAATACAAGGTTTATGTTACTTTGTCAGCCTACATGTAGATTTAAACTTAAATGGACAAGGTTATTATGGAATTTTTCCACCTCTAGAAGTTGTTAAACCACTAAAGGATTGCCTTCTGCATTGTGAGTCAAGTGCCACCAAATGGGATACCCCAATGGTTGCCTTGGGCACCTCCTAAAGGTATAAAATCTAGTAACATAGTAATAGCCACTTCCCCCTCACATTCATCTAGGGGATGGGGATCACCACCATCATGCAATAAAGTTGACACAAATCCTTCTTGCAAATGCTCCACTGCTAGCATTGTTAATCAGGTACAACCTATTGATGGCTAAACTATTGATATGAATTTGGACCTCCTGGATGGTTGGGTGGCACTAGATCCTCCTATCATGGAGGCTTCTACTTGGGTGACTTTACCAGCCAAGAATGATCCTCTAACTCCTCCTTTGGGTATTTCAGCTTGTGCTTAATATATGTGTTGTAATAAACTTGTGCTTAATTTTTTCATAGTTTAGTTTTTAATGTCATGGTTCCTGACCTTTTTGTCTCCTAATTTCACACATGTTGAGCTGATTTTTTCCCCTCTAACAAGGAGTTTGATCCATGAATACCAATTAAATTCTTTGTTATGTAACATTCAGCTATTTTTTATATTATTATTATTTTGTTTAATATATGATATCATGAAGCATTATAATACTAATTTGTACTTAATTTACTCTTATAAATTAAAATGTAATTATTTCTTCCAATAATTAAGAATGAAATGGTTAAAATATATTACCCTTCAAATTTGATGAGAGTTGGCATCTTGTCATGATCAATAAAGAAGGAGTTTTAGCTTTGTTAAGTGCCTCTGAAGAAATTACTTCAAAATTTTAAAAATGAACATACTTTTGTCTTTTGGTACAAAAAACATTTGTCATGTCTCCATAAATATCCTTATTTGATGTAGAAATATGCCAATATGGGAAAGCATAAACATTAAAAAGGGTTAGATTCTTCCCCACTCTAATTTTTGTTCTTACGACCATGAAGCATGTCATTTTTTTGTTTATATAATAATAAAATTACATTCACATTGAATTTCACTTTAAAATATCCCCGTTACTCTATAAGTCACCTACAAGAAATGGATAAGCCAAAGTAAAATTTGAAGCACTCTTATTTCATCATCTTTCATCTTCTTCATATTCATGTTGATCCATGATGGAAAAGTTTGATCAAGTCATGAAAAATATGATGCCTTACATTAATGTTACAAAAAAGTAGTTGGTGATGGCTAAGGATGGCCACCTAAAATATTTCAATGAGTCTGGAGTGTCTAATCGCTAAACTGGTAACTTAAAACAACATTTCTAAAGATTTTATAGGTGTTGCCATCCTCAAAATTTTTTAGGTAAGCCCTATCAAATTAAATAAAATATGTCAAAAGCTTATGCATTTATATATCTGTATGTTTTTTTATAGGAAGGGAGGATAAATTGATAGAGAAACCCTTTGGTTTTTTGGACAACCTTCCCCTTCAAAATGTGTTGCAATCAACATCACCATACAACATATGCTACAACATCACTATGTAACATTTTTATACTCCCTACTGCTCTACTTATCTATGACGCCATTCACCACATGAAGAGAATATCATTAGATTTTGATCCTGACCCTACCATGCAACAATACACATTTCTTAAAAGAGTGATTCAGAAAGTGTTATGTAAAGTTATGCTATAGATTCAAGTTCAATCCGAGAAAGTGTGTTTAGAGCTTAATCACATCTAGTCCTTTCTTGATCATTGGGGAAACACTCCCTATAATATTAGTGTATTTCCTTTGGACTCTCCCTACCATCGATTTCCCCCTTGGAACCATAAACATAGGTCATGGGTGAGGACTCAATCATGAAGCAAGTGTCACAGTGTTTTTCTTGGAGATGTTTTCCATCTCTAAGACCTCAAACATGTGGATATGGAGGTGCAAGTGGTATGAATAGGATAGAAATAATGGAGGTATTTTTGGGGATGGTAGAGATGGTGTGTTGGTCAATCTGGATGGTCCATGCCACTGGGAGGTAAGTTTCCTCACTTAAGATTTGTTATTCTCCTATCAATCCCTATAATTATGAAGGTAAAGATAAATAAAAGGAAGAAGATAGCTGGGATATTATACCTAATGCCTAAGACCCTTAAAATACTAAGGGTTGGGGAGGATGGGATAATAAACCTAACTACTTATTGTGAAATGTGTTTTGTGGTTTTTTTATATAGGTATTTATCTTTGGCACCTATTTGATTGAAAAGTACTTCAAATTTTATTAACATGTTGATGTAATCACTTGGCCCCTACCAATGTGACTTATTCCACTCACTTTTTTATATAAATATCTTATATTAATTATTGGTTTATTAATATAATATGAATATATTTTCAATCCAAAATAAAAAATGAGCCCTTCCCATCCCTTCCAACCCATTCTATAAGTGAATTTTTAAAATTATCAATAAAATATAAAATAAAATTATGAATTCACTTTTCATTTATGAAGGTATTATCTTTATAAATTCCTAAAATAAGGGTTGGAACTAGGAAGAAAATTTCACACTATCCTAAGGAATTTATTGGTGGGAGATAAATAACCCTTAAGATTATGTGGCACAACTACTCTAGTTAATAATTATATAGTCCATAATAATATGATTTCATGACAATAAACAATTTTTTTGTTGAATGTATGTACTTATAATAATCTAATTTCACAACAATCAATGTGAACATGAAGAGATAAAAATACAAATTACCATGTTCCCATCTTCATTCTCCATCACAAATCTTAGTCTACCCATTTGTTCGTTATTTGATGTTAACCTAGATATATATAAATTTTCTCATCATAGTGCTTTCCTCCTTTGCCATTGTATTTTTGGCAAGAAAAAATTACGTATGTTGTTTCATTAAGGTTCACTTATTTTATTAATACCGATTTAGTTAGCAATTGTATATTTCATTAATGTATTTTATTCTACATATTTAGAGATTTAAAAACTTTGGGCATTACATTCAATGAAATTAAGATCATATGATTTACAGTTATAATTTGTAGATCATAGTTTTTATGTTGGAATATACATTACTTGTAGTCATATTATCATTATATACACAAATTATTTCATATGGATTTTAGCTGCATTGAAGCAAAATTAATAATAGAACTAATATTTATGTAGTAATGTTATTATTTTGAAGGCTATGCTAAACTAGAGTATTTTTATTTTGTTTTGTTGATCTAATACTAAGATTTTTTTTTTTTTAATGTTATATCTATGACTTTGAATGGTAAAATAATTTCTTTGCAAGGGTTTATTTTATTTTTCCTAGTTATTGGAAAAAATTGGGAAGGAAAATATCTTTATGGTGTGATTAACACTGGGAAGGACTATATATTTATTTTGTTTATAAGTTAGATACTAATAGTCTCTTGAGTTAGAGTCGTGAAGTTATTAGGTATTCAAATAGCTCAATGTTATATTCTAATTTTTATTATTTCAATATTTAACTTTTAATATTTGAAATATTTGATTTTTTTAATAGAAGGAAATATTACTAATAATAATATAAACTTATTTTCAATGGTGGGAAATGCACCTCCACATACATGTGGCACATGATGTCTCATATATTATGAATAAAAAATCCTCATCTATTATGTGTAAAAATATACTTTCAAATGAGTTATTTTTCCACTTATACTTTGTTTAATTTATCCTTGCATGTAAGCTTAAATTTTATAGTTGACCTTACATGCGAGGTAAAAAATCTATGTTAGTGTTCAATTCAATATTTCTTTCAAAAGTTACTACAATAATATTCAACAAAGGAAACATCAAAATTTAGATATATTGTTATATAATCATTTATAAATAATTATGTAATCTTTCTGGTTTCATTCCATATTATCTTCAAAATAATTAATTCTATCTTACAATTAAAAATAATAAATATATTCATATTATCATAAAATTTAATTGATACAAGTTCTAAATGATTCAACTATATCTTAATAATTAAAATCTCATTAAATTTTGAAAAGTAATATTTTATCTAATATAATTTTTAATGAAATGTTTACTAGTTTAATATGTAATTAGTTTGAATTAGATAGAAATAGAGAAGTTGGCTCTTCTAGGGTTTTCAATAGTCAACTTGCATTTCCTTGTGTGTTTTGTTGCCAACATTGCATATTGATTATACGAGACTTTATAGGGGTCTTGCACATTAATTATGTTCAACTCTCTACCCTGTGGCCATGATAGCCCTATATAATGGCTACCCCACTCTCAAATGAAACTATTGTTATAAAAGACAATAAGAATGGCACCCATAAGAGCTTAGAATTTTGTCCCAAAGGTTTATGATGAGGTAATCTGTCTTCTCTTCCCTCTTAACCAAAGGTATGACTTTTTGGTGATGTTATTGAAAATACATGAAAATGGAATGAAAACTTATCTCTTATTACTTAATTTTTAAGTCAAATCCCCTTTGAGGATTTCCTCCATAATTGGCTTTACCACCATTGGGAGCTTGTCAATGTCTATGTGGTTGGCATTTGAAACCTCACCAAAAGTTTTTTTGTTTACCTTTAAAGAGATGTTTGAAGTCCATACCCTCCTTGCTAAATCAAGATGTTAGTTTCTATAAAACACACTCTTGAGTTTATCTAACTGGACATGCAACTTCAAAGCTACAAACCAAGGCTCTCTTAGAGTTTCCATCTAGGTTGAGCTTCCCATCCTGTCAATGCACCTTTGGTCCTTTATGGAGAAAATTCATGCACCCATTGGGAACATTGTTTTCTAAGAGTAACCCAAGTGATTCTCCTCCCACCCCAATAAATGGTTTTGTGTTGTGGTATACCCATCCAAAGCCCTGAAGGAGTTCATTAATATCTAAGTAGGTGATGCCCGTTTGTCACAGAAAGGTGTTTACTTTAATCTTTTAAATACATGATTTAATTATCAGATGTTTGACCATAGTATAAAATATTATATCCTTATGGTACATTTAAAACCTCTTTCAGCCTTGAGAAACCTAGGGTGGTAGAAAATGGGGATGATTGGACCACATTTAATACTTAAAAATTATAACCAAGGCCAAAACCCTCCTCTCAAATAGATTATTATCTAGTAAAGGAGCATTTTAAGAAGATACCCACCTCATATTCCCCTATTTTTCTAGTCCCCTAGAACTAACAAAACCTACTTTATAACAATTCCCAAGATTATATAGTCGACCCCCACTAGGATATCCTTAACTAGTGAATCATTCTCTTGGCAGTCATGTAAGCCAACCCATGGTGGTAGCAACTCTCCCCAAGATAAACATGGGGTTAAATTCTGATCCATCATGCTAGGAGGATCTTCTCCTCCAAACCAATGTAATAATTATGTAATGTTAGTGGATTTTAAGGATGGATAGGTGGTGTTCCACATGGATTATATTTTACAATGAACTTGTTATCTTAGAATGTTATACATATTACAAAGTCCTCCTAAAAATAATTTGTGCATGATTCTTATCAATGGATAGGTTCTATAGATTTTGTCTATCTATCAATTAATGTTTCATTATTTCTTTTGAAAAATTATTTGCATTGTATTTGGCATGATGCCATCTATTTTTCCACTCTGCATGAAGATGGATGTACCAGTGCTAATATATTGGTTTCGCTTAAGTTTCCCCCCTTCATTATTGCCATAGGACAGTGCCCATCACACTGAGATGTTTAGTTTCTCTTGGATATTGTTGGCCATTCATTAGAAATCTTTAACATTTATTCCCCTAATTATGGTCCTAAAAAATCTTTGCTTTGGTGATCCTTAGCTAAAAACCTTACCACTGCCACATGGATAGTGTGTTAGGATTTTAATATGATTGGGCATTCCAAGGATAAATTTGGTGTCTTTCCTATGAGGTGGTGCTTTGGTGAATGTGAAGCATGGTATTATTTCAATAATAAATGGGGTCTTATTGACTCTCCCCTCTGATAACACTCATTTAATACCATGCCTTTGTTTACATGGTCTAATTACCTTTCTAAGGATCATTGTGTGCTAAAAAAGATCCACCATTATATGTTGTTAGAATACAATATTTTATCCTTTTATAACATTAATGGATATCCTGTCACTATCCATTTAGACTTCATTCTCTTTGATCATACTTATATCTCTTAAGATTGGAATGGGTCACAGGGTTGTATAAGATGCCATATACTTAGTTTATCCTCAATATTTCTCTCTTAGGATATGATTATACCATCTATTTGATTACCCAAGTTTATAACTTGAATTCTTAATTCCTTATTCTACCATTTGGATTGAGTGGTGGAATGAGGACATTATGGGAAGTAAGTTGTGTGCATTATGAATAACTATAAGGAGGTCATGATCAAAGAATTATAGAGTGTCTCCTCTCTTCTTGAGATTAATCCTCTTGACACTCATCTGAATAATCTTTTTGCCTCCCTTAAACACTAAATTAAGGTGGTAGATAGCCACACTACTCGAGCAGTGCAATTGTGAGCTCAACTACAATGGCTCAAGGTTAGAGACAAAGCATCCAAAGACTTTTTCAAGTCCCTCAGGGCCATACAATCTCATCATCATATCATGGCCATTAGGTTATCTCAAAATAGGCTCACCTCCATCCTAGACATCTCCTTAGCCTTCGTGAATCACTACCAACTAGTGTTCAAAGCCTAGGAGGTCACGATAGAAAGATATCAGGTATTATAGGAATGCCTCTATGTGGTTTCTCAAAAAGTTAAATAATATAGTCAATGGCTTTGTGACTCACCACTGACCCTTCAAGAAGTCATGGAATCTCTCCAATATATGATAAATGATAAATCCTTTGGCATCAATGAATTCCCATTTGAATTATATAAAGCTACATGGGAATTTATTGGGTTAGACATGTTTCAGGTTTATGAATAAGCCCTACAAAACCATTCTTTGGGAGATTTAATAAATCAAGATAATATTAAGTTTATACTCATAGTGGGAGATCCATAACTCATTACCAGTAGCGGTTCATCACCTTGTTGAACGTCTCCTTAAAAATTCTCACCAAAGCTATTGCCAATCATCTCCTTTTTATTCTTCCTATAATTGTTAGACCTAAACAAAATAGTTTCATTAAAGGATGGCATATTCTTAATAATCTCATTACCATCTGGGAGGGTATGGAATGGGCCTATGTATCTTATTAGTGAACCATTTTTCTCAAGCTTGAATTTAAAAATCCTATGACATAATTGAATGGAGATTTATCCTAGCTATGTTAAAGGCTCTTGGTTTTAGCTAGAACTTTGTTTTAGTAGTCTAAACATTACTTTCAAATGCTTAAACCTACCTAACCATTAATAGAATTAAGACTAATATCATTTGTCTATAACATTCCATTAGGTAAGGTTGTTTTCTTGCTCTGATTTTATATGTTATGTCTTCAAAAAATTTAGGATATCTTCTTGCATGTAAGGCTTAGAAGGGCTTATTTTGAGGTATGTTTTTACATGACCCCTCTTCCTAGTGTATTAATGGGAACTTTATAGATGAAAATTTATTTATGCTTGAAGAACAAGAATGAACCTTCCTAGAAACTATGAAGTGTCTTAATATTTTATGTTTGGCCTCTAGTTCTAGTTTTCAATGCATCAAGACTTAGCATTTTAGACAAAGTATGATGCATATACCAAAATAGATTTTCTAATTTAATTAGAAACTGATTGCATAAAGAGAATAGTTCAAATTTATTAGCATTCCTTTTACCTTTGACTACTCTTCGATGGAGTTATGGAAATATGTTATCAATAGAGTATATAAGAAGGTTGATTATTAGATTACCAAGTCATTATCCTTAGTAAGGAAATTACAAATATTTGCACCAAGATTATGACTGCCATCTATGTCTATTATTCATCCTCTTAGGCTCCTTAGAAATTAATTGTATAATATATCAAATAAAATTATAAGGGACTTCCTTTGGTCTAATTCAAAGCATACCAAGGGTTTCCATCATGTGTCCTGGGATATTTATCAATTTCCTTCAGATAAACAAGGCATGGGAGTTATTGACCTTTACAACTAAGTGCAATCCTATGTGCTAAATACATTTTCCATGTCATTAAAGGTAATGAGGATTTAAAAATCCTATTAAGACATTGTATCTTCTTTGGGTTTACCTATACTTAAACCCAGTTAGAATAATATAGGCTTCCACTCCCTTCTCATCACTATGATTATTGTGAAGATTGAAAGATATCTTGTTGCCAAAAGTGTATAGAAATATTTTGAAGCTATCAAGCCACACATGAAATGGATTGGGGATGGTTTTCATACATGTCTTTCTTTCAATGATCATAGTATTTGGTTTTGTCCTATGATGATAGGCATTGATTTTTAATTCACTGAATGGTTAGGAATTAAAGCCCTTATACTCTTTCAAAAAGACATTCTTACAATTTAAAATTTGGTAGATGCTAGGGATTAGATTCCTTAGCCAAATTTGAAAATTAAATTTCAATTTAATGACGTTGACTTACCTTATATCCTCTATTTCCAAGAGCTTGTTCTCAATGTTATGATTCAAAATTTGTGCTTGAAACCACCAAGAGCATGTTAGAAGGATTGGCTATGGAATTGTAACACCCATTTTAAAAATTATTCTTTGGGCCTTCTCTACCAAGTCATGATCCCTTCTCCCATACTCTTTACAATCTCAATAGGTGTTGGGGGCTTAACTCACCCCAAAATAGGCTTATCAGACTAGATATAATTTGGAATGCCAAGATAGATCCTAATATCACCCTTTTATTTGGTGCCTAGTCTATCAAGATCTCCCACTTGAGGAATGACTTTCTCACATGAGCATTGATCCACCCAAGTGTCATGTATACCACTAACTTGAGTCATTCAACTAGCTCTTTGGGTTCTACACACGAGCTTAATCTTCTTAGAATTGGATTCATATCCTATTCCATCCCTATCATCCTAAGCCTTTTTCTTGGTCGCCTACTTTTCTAGGAGACTTGACTAACTTAAAAACTTCTATTAATTTTATGTGGAATTTTTTCATAGCCATTGTCTTTTTCTAGTTATGGAAGGCCAAAAATAATTCTATATTCAACAATGATGCACGTTCTTGTCTTTTTTCACTTAATTACAAGGTTTATATTAGTTTGTCGGCATGTATACAGATTCAAGCTTAAATGGACAAGGTTGTGATGTAAGATTTCCACCTCTAAGAGTTGTTGGATCACTGAAGGATTTCCCTCTACACTGTGAGTCAAGTAACACCAAGTGGGCTATTCCAAGGGCTACCTTAGGCACCTCCCAGAAGTGCAGAAGGTAATCATGTAGTCATAGCCACTTCCCTCCTTGCTTTCATCTTTGGGATGGGGCTCGCCACCACCTTGTGGTAAAGTTGACACAACTCCAGCTTGCAAATGCTCCCATGGTGTCATTGTTAATTAGGCATAACCTATTGATGGTTGAACTATTGATATGAATTTGGACCCTTGGATAGTTGGGTGGCATCGGATCCTCCTATTGTGGAGCCTTCTACTTGGACAACTTTAGCACCCAAGAATGATCCTCCACCTCCTCCCTTGGGTGCTTTAGCTTGTGTGTAATTTTTGTGATGTAATAAACTTGTGTTTAATTTTTATGTCATTTAGTTTTGAGTGTTGTGTATTATATGACCTTTTTTATCTCCTGATTTTTACCCGTGTTGGACTATTTTTCCCCTCCAATAATGAGTTTGAGTCACAAATACCAACTAAATACTTTGTTATGTAACCATTATTATTATTATTATTATTATTATTATTATTATTATTATTATTATTATTATTATTATTATTATTATTATTATTATTATTATTATTATTATTTTTTTTTTTTTTGATAAACTGAAGCATTCCAATACTAACATGTACTTAATTTACTCTTATCAATTAAAATGAAATTATTTCTTCCAATAATTAAGAATGGAATGATTAAGATATATCACCCTTCAAACTTGATGAGAGTCAACATGTTATCATATTCAAGAAGGAAGGAGTTTTAAATTTTTTAAGCGCCTCCTAAGAAATTAGTTTGAAATTTTGAATATGAACATACTTTTGAATTTTGATAGAGAACGTTTGTCATGTCTCCATATAGATCCTTATCTGACATCGAAACATGGAATTCTAGCAAAGCATAAACATTAAAAAGGGTTAGGTTCTTCCCCATTCCAATTTTTGTTTAAATTTTAACAAAATTACTTTCGCATTGACTTTCACTTTAGAATATCCTCGTTACTTTATAAGTCACCTACAAGAAATGGATAAGCCAAAGCAAAATTTGAAGTACTCCTATTTCATTATATTTCAGCGTCTTCATATTTCTGTTGCTCTGCGATGGAAAAGTTTGATCAAGTCATAAAAAATATGATGCCTTACGTTATTTTTCTGAGAAAGAAGTTGCCTATGTCTACGGATGGCTACCTCAAGTATTTAAATATTTTTTGGAGTGGCCAATCGCCAAAATGGTGACTTACAGGAGTTTCCATCCTCACTATTGTTCAGGTAAGCCCCGTCAAATTAAATAAAATATGTCCAAAGTTTATGCATTTCTATATCTGTATGCTTTGTTACAGGAAGGGTGGATAAGACTACAGGACAAAACCTTTGTTTTTATGGACAACCTTCCACCTCTGAAAGGTGTCTCAGTCAACATCACCGTACAACATATGCTACAACATCACGATGCAACATTTGTATACACCTTATTGTTCTACTACTCCCATAGTCTATGACATCATTCTCTACATGAAGATCATATCATTGGATTTCGATCCTGGTCCTACCATGTAGTGATATTTATTTCTTGGAAGACTGATCGATAAAGCGAACGGAATGAATTCTATTGTGTCTCAAAGGGATGAACATGGCAGAATCATGGTTGTTACCATGGATTCCACGACAAAGATGAGCTTGTGTTGCCCATATTTCCTGCTGAAGGTTATGTCAATGGCAGATATGGGATTGTCGATTACAAAATTTGGATTGTGGATGTCGTTAGATTTATGATCACATTGATGTCTTTTGCTACCCTGTAATTCTGAAACTGCATATGGTTCACATGATGTTGAATGCCCCCATATTTGACAATAGAAGTTTAGTAGGAAATCGTTATTTTGACCATTCGAGGGGTATTTGTGAGCGTGGAAAAAAATGGAAAGGTGAAGAGTTTTCAGCATGGCACTGACACTCAATATTATCAATATCAATTGTTGTATTTTCTAATGTTAATTTATAATACTACTCATTTACAATAGAATTTCTTTAAGGTTACTTTGAGTTCTAGGAGGGATTGATACATTTTGAAGATTTTCTAGATTGTATGTTGGGTGTATGTATTTTTTTCATGTGCACAACCACATTTCAAACTTGAAGATGATTCATGTGAGCTTGCATTTTTAGATATTCTTACTAGCATATGGTGATAATTTTCAAATTGGTTTATCATTGTTCAAATTATATTTTATAATATATTTCAATACAGTTTCATGTAAAATAAATTCTGATAATTGACATCTACTCTACAAATGAAAAGCATGGTCGGATGTGAGGATTCAATTTGTCATCATTATGAAAGTGATATTTGTTTGTTCTATTATTTTCATTGACAATGGAAGATTCTTGATGTAATACCGAAGGTTCTTTGTATAGACATTAAAAAATAGCTCCTTTTTTAAAGCATGTTTCTTTGATGCACTTAGTATGTCTCTATGTTTCCATTCATACCCAGAAATATAAAAAAATGAAATAGAGTAGTTTTTTGCATGTCTATAATAATTGTCTAGTGTTTTTATGTGTTCTTATAATACTTCCTCACAAAATATTATAAATCTACGATGCATATAAAGGGATTTACGTTATTGATTGGAATTAATATTATTTTTTCTTTAATAATAAACATCATGTTGATTATTAATAACTTTGACATGGATATTCATTGAGATTTGAATGGATTGAAATATTAAATTTGATTCATTTAGTGTCAATAACACTCATTGTTAAAAAATAAAATAGGAGGACCTAAGTGATAAATCAAGTCAATTAGTTCAACACATTTTTTTGTCTAATACGATCTTGTTTACCAAAAAATGAAAGCAAAGTGCATCAAATTTTCATCAAGTCTACATCAAGGATTATATGTAGTCATTCTTGTTAGAAAATTTTCTTCAATATATATTAAAAAAAGGTTAGTGTTTCCATAGGTATAATGATACATTATTATTATTATTATTATTATTATTATTATTATTATTATTATTATTATTATTATTATTATTATTATTATTATTATTATTATTATTATTATTATTATTATTATTATTATTATTATTATCGAATGAAGTGTGTATACATGCATTAGAAATTATTTGAAGTGAGGTTGTCTAAGGATAACTTCACTTTTAGGAAACAAAGTAGACATTTATGCAACAAACAAACTTTATGTATTTTATTAATTTATAGGAGACATGGCAAGCATTAGACATGACATAACACATGGTGTTTCTTGGTATGTTGATTGCAAATAAATTTTGAAAACTTCAATCAAGCTTGCACCATAACTTATATCGCTAATAATGGAGGCCTTAGTAGTCTACAGTGCAAAATGTTTATGAAAAATTGTGACCTAATTATTATTTTTCTCTCATACATTTTCATGTTGTTAATGTTAAGCCATCTATGATTTTTTTCCGTTACATGTGTTTTCATTTTTCTATATTTCTCATGTAAAAAAAAATATGTAAATACCAAGTACAATAACTTTACAATATGTTAGGACTCATAAATTATTGGTTTATTAAAATATATATTTTGAAACTATAGTCAATAAATAAATAACATTAATAATAGAGTTAATTTCAAAAAATAATATCTATTTTTAATTTTTAGATTATTCAAATTAATTAATAAAATAATTATTTAATGCATTACTGTATCTAATAGAAGGTATAGATTATTGATAATGTTACATATCCAATAATCAATTGAAGGTGCAATATGTCTCATAAAATAAATTTGAAAAACAAAAACTAATCACAATTAAAAATATATAATTTCACATTGTCATTTTAAAATATGATTCCTTATTAATAAAAAATAAGGTAATAAAAACATTATAAAACTAAATATAAATATATAAATGTTTTGGAGGATTCAAAATAAATTATACAATATTTACCACTCCCTATAAAAACCATTATACCTTTATTCATAAAAAAATGTTATTCAAGTGTAAAAAATAAAACAATGATCAAACAATAAAGATTAATTTTATTCATATATGTTAGATAAAAGGAAAATCTATTGAATAAATATTTTTTTAGTAACAAAAGACAAATTTATAAATTAAATATTTAATTGAATTGTAAATAATTATCCATTGCTTCATTATATCAAAATTATAGGAATAAACATACTATATTTTAAACAAACTATTTAATGTAATTGATGGGAAATATCATAATTATGATAATATTATGAATAATAATGGTGAACAGATAAATATTAAATGCACAAAGGAAAAATGTTATCCTAAAATTAAGTGAACAAAAATGTGAGACATAAGATTTGTTAAATGGGGAATCTATATCAATGGAATAAAACACCATGTGTATTAAGAAGGCTTGCAATAACACCATTATATAAGTAAAATCTTAGTATAAGAAAAGAGAATTAGAAAGAGAGTGAGTCTCAATCCATAAACAAGTGTCCCAAAATCTATTTGTATAATAAGAGATCAGAGATCTCATTAAAAATATCTAGAAGAAAGAAGATGGAGTTACAAAGAATCTCATCATCACCTTTCCCAAACTTCTTAGTATGTGCATAGTGTCATTAATAGGAAGAAGTGTGTAGCTAGTGTGGAGAGAGTAACATGTGACATGTAACTCCAAGATTTCCTTAAAAATATAAAAAATGTGTGACACCTCATAAAATATGGAATAAATGAATTTATTATATTAAGACATACATAACTAAATATACCTAAGATTAACCAAAATTAATATAAATAAATATTAATCTCTAACACTCCCCCTTAAGTTTTATTTAGGTTTATAAAAGAGGAGAAAACCTTAGATAAACAAGGGAGTTGGTATTACATAATTCTCTCCCTTGATGAAAACTGCATGTCAAGAGGAATTATAATGATAACATTAGTTTTGAGAGGGAAAGAAGAAAAAAATAGGTGTCACAAAGAGTGTTACAAAAGTGAAGAGTATAATAATCAATCATATCTAAGAAACCTCTTTGGATAAAAAGGTTAATCCAAAATGGAACAATGAATAACATGAAAGGAGATTACAAGTAATGATTCACTATACCTATAAAATAGAAACTTGCACCAATATTCATGTTAGGTAAATAAAAATGCCATAAAATAGGATCTTCATATAATACATGTAAAAAAAATAGATCTCGAATAAGGTAAAAAGGGAAAAATACAACTTCCACAACAAAGTGTTAAAATCTTCATGAAAATAGTTAATACAAAATTAGTTATCTCAAAACAAAACATATTTCCTTGACAATATACAATGAGAAAAACCATAAAAATAAGGATTACATAAAATTTTGAGTTTTAAACTTATCAAAAAGGAGATAAAGAAATTATTTGGATTTTTTGTTACAAACGTTAACAAGATGTTCTTTGATTTTCTTCAAATAAGTGACAAGGACAAAAGAAAATATAATAAGTCAAAGTGGCTTAGTACCACACAAATATAAGAAATGGTCACAAATTTATTCAACTTTGATGGGTTTAAATCATTAAATTAGAAGAGGGTATGATAACTTTGAAACCTAAAGTGTAAACTAGTACACCAAACTTAGGCTAAATATAGGTCACTATCGTAAAATCTAGGTACAACTTTGATGAGTTGCTACTAAAAAATTTAAAAGAGAGTCTTTATGATGAGGAAAGTAACAATGCAAACTAATAAATGCAAGATGTGAAAACACATAAGAATTCCTAAGTATAAAACTAAAACCAAATGGGCAACACATGTCGCCATATGGTAATAGGAAGTAGAATTAGTTCTATAACTTAAAATATGAGAGATACACTAGATGACCTAAGATTATAATGATCAAATGATGATAAGTATAGATAACTACTTTCAACCCAAATGGGAAATCAAACCCAAGTTAACTCAAACCAAGTACAAATGATAAATTGATTAAAACCTTGGCCTAGAACTTCAAAAGGTGAGATTATTAATTTAAATTAAAAATGAAGGAGTTAGAGATTCTTAGAAAATGGTTTAGACTCAAATGGACAATATAATAATGCTATTTAGATAATACAAACACAATATTTCAAATGAGGATTTGAACAAGGCAAAAGCTGATTTTGATTTGGTTAGCATAATGCATCCTTTTTCAAATAAAATGGTGGATAAAAAATGTGTTTGGTTGAATTGTTTTAGTTTATGAACAAGTTTTAGACTCAATAAAACAAAAAAAATAAAGGAAAAGTGACAAAACACAACTAAGTATAATTGTCCAAAGTCCTAAAACTGTCAAGGTTACTTTGTATCACTAAATTTCATCTATATAAATGATCTTGGGAGGATTTTAAGTGTTAATACAAAAATAAAAGTGCATGAAGTAGTATGGTTTTTATACCCCCTTATCCCAAAATATTTTATAGTGACACAAAACTTTGGGCTACTCATCTTGCATCAACAATATGTCTGCAGTAGGTGGGGTTATTCTAAAACTAATTTTTTGAATGTCTAGATGGTCCCAAGTGTGGCTAACACTAGAAATGCCTCACATAAATTAGATATACATCAATAATCTTGTTGTGAAAAGGTATTTTCCTTTTTAAAACCAATACATTCATCATTTTCTCAAATTAGTGTGATGTTTGAATTGCTCCTATGGTCTGAGCTGAAGTACCACTAACAAAGTTTTCTTAACCACTTAAACAAATATCTCAGCAGGTCACTCTCAATTTATTTAGCCCACCTTAGATTAGGATTGAAATGATACTGGAAGATGAATTCCTAGGTTAACACTTCCCTAGGGAACCCATGAGGAGGTGATAAAATCTGACTCATAGCATAAAATAAATGACCAAGTGAAAAGACTTTAAAGGTACTGTTTAGATCACCCAAACCATACAATTTTTGGGGAGAGCCTTAACATCATTATTTTCATGCCTTGGACAAGGAAAAATCTGTAAGGAAAGAGTGTTTTTAGTCATCTGAGTTTCTTAAAGGAGACTGTGGGAGAGCATACATGCATCCTTCATTTTATAAAAAATAAACAAGCATAAAAGTTCTAGCATAAAAAAAACAAATTGTTTACTTTAATGCACGAAATAGAAGTGTTTGTGAAATTTTTATCCCCTTGGCCTTAATTATAAATTTGTAAAACTTTCACAAAAATAATAAAACATAAACACTTAGATTCCTTTTAAGCACCAAATGAAAGTTTTCATGAGTTAACCATGTTCAAATTTGGCACTTTTTCCAGCATGTGACCTATAATTTTTAGAGGGTTTATGTCTACCTTGAAGCACAATTATCAATGAGAAAATCAAGATTTGGAAACTTTCTCTTGGGTTTCTCTATTGTTGTTATATAAATAATGACGCCGATCAAAAGTGACCAATGCTAGTTACAATCAAACTTATGTTAGTTATAATAAAATCAATTTTGATTACCTATTGACCCATAGGTAAAAACATGTTTTTTCAAAAAAAACTTGGAATGGGCTTGCATTTTTTATCATCAAACCATTTTTCTCAAGCTTGAATTTGAAAATCCTATGACATAAGTGAATGGAAATTTATCCTATTTAGGTTAAAGGCTCGTGGTTTTAGCTAGAACTTTGTCTCAATAGTCCAAACTTTATTTTGAAATGCTTCAGCCTACCTAACCATTAATAGTTTTAAGTCTAATATCATTTGTATAAAACATTTCATTAGGTAATATTTCCCTCTAAATCTAACGTTATATGTTCTATCTACATAATCTTTAATATATCTTCTTGCCTGTAAGGCTTAGTTTAAGGTATGTTTTTACATGGCCACTCTTCTCAACTCATTAATTGGAATTTTGTGGATGAAACTTTATTTACACTTGAAGAACAAGAACAAACCTTCCTAGAATCTATGAAGTGCATTATAATTTTATGTTTGGCCTCTAGGTCTAGTTTTCAATGCAGTAAGACTTAGCATTTTAGACAAAGTATGATGTATATGTTCAATTAGATTCTCCAATTTAATTAAAAATTTATTGCACATAGAGAATAGTTTAAATTTATTAGCATTCCTTTTATATTTGACTACTCTTTAACAAAGCTATGGCATTATGTTATCAGTAGAGTGGAGAAGAAGGTTGATGATTGGATTACCAACTCATTATCCTTATTATGGAAATTAAAATTATGCACCAAGATTTTGAATACCACCCATGTCTATTATTCCTCCTATTGGGCTCTTTAAAAAACATCTTATGACATATTAGCTAAAATTGTGAGGGGTTTCCTTTGGTCTAATTTCAAGCATACCAAGGGTCTCCATCATGTGTTTTGGGATATTTGTGGCCTTCCTCAGGATAAAGGAGGCATGGGAATTATTGAACTTTATAGACATAGTGCATATATATATATATATATGCTAAATACATTTTCCATACCATTTAAGGTATTGAGGATAAAAAAATCCTACTAAGGCATCGCATATCCTCTAGGTAGACCTATGCGAAACCTAGTTAGAAGAATATAGGCTTCCACTTCCTTCTCATCACTATGGCTCATGTCAATATTGAAGGCTCTTTTTTTTTCAAAAGTGCATATAAATATTTTGAAGATTTTTTGGATCGCATGTTGGGTGTATATATTTTTTCATGTGCAAAACCGCAAACATTGATAGTTCAAACTTGAAGATGATTCATGCGAGCTTGCATTTTTAAATATTCTTGGTAGCATATGGTGACAATTTTCAAATTGGTTTATCATTTTTAAAAGCATATTTTACAATATATTTCAATACAATTTCATGTAAAATAAAACTTGAGAATTGACATCTAGAGATTACAAATGGAAAGCATGGTTGGACATGTGAGGATTCAATTTGTCATTATTATAAAACTGATATTTATTTGTTTCATTATTTTCAATGACAATAGAATATTCTTGATGTAATACTAAAGGTTCTTTCTGTCACATTGAAAAATAGCTCCTTTTTTAAAGCATGTTTCTTTGATCCACTTAGTATGCCTCTATGTTTCCATTCATATCCATAAATATAAAACATGAAATAGAGCAATTTATTGAATTTCTATACCAATTGTCTTGTGTTTTTATGTGTTATTATAATACTTATCACAAAATAATATAAATCTATGATGTATATAAAGGGATTTATGATATGGATTGGAATTAATATTATGTATTCTCTAACAATAAACTTAATGTTGATTATCAATAAGTTTGACATGGATATTCACCAAGCTTGGAAGGGATTGAACTATAAAATTTGATTCATTTAGTGTCAATAACACTCATTGTGAAAAATAAAATAGGAGGACCTAAGTGATCAATCATGTCATTTAGTTCAACATGATTTTTTATCTAATACAAACCTATTTCCCAAAAACATGAAAGTAAAGTGCATCAAATTTTCATCAAGTCTATCATAAAGGATTGTATGTAGTCATTCTTGCTAGAAATTTTTCTTCAATATATTTAAAAAAAGGTTAGTGTTTATTTAGGTATAATTATACATCATTAGATTAATTATAAAATGCCTATCTTAGATGACTACTAAATCCGTTATTATTATAATGTATCAAATGAATTGTGTATCCATGCATTAATTTTTTTTTGAAGTGAGGTTGTCTAAACATAGCTTCACTTTTAGGAAATAAAATATAAAATTATGCAATAAATAAATCGTATGTATTTTATTAATTTATAGGAGACATGTCAAGTGTTAGACATGACATAACACATGGTGTTTCTTGGTATGTTGATTGAAAATAAATTCTGAAAACTTCAATCAAGTTTGCACCATCACTTTTATTGCTAACAATGGAGGCATTAGTAGTCTACAATGAAAAATGTTTATGAAAAATTGTGGCCTAATAATTTTTTTTCTCTCATTTTTTTGGTGACGCTAATGTTAAGCAATCTATGAATTTTGTTTTGTTGCATGTCTTTTCAATTTTTTCTATATTTCACCTATAACAAAAAATATGTAAATACCAAGTACAATAACTTTACAATATGTTAGGAATCATAAATTTGTGGTTTATTAAAATGTATCATTTGAAACTATAGTGAATAAATAAATAACATTAACAATAGATTTAATTTCAAAAAGCAATATCTATTTTTAATTTTTAGATTATTCAAATTAATTAATAAAATAATTATTTAATGCATCATTATATCTAATATAATCTATAAATTATTGATAATGTTACATACCCAATAATCAATTAAAGATGTAATACGTCTCACAAAATCACTTTAGAAAACACAGGCTAATAGCAATTATAAATATATAATTTTACATTATTATTTTAAAAAATCATTCTTTATTAATAAAAAATAAGGTAACAAAAAAAATAAAACTAAATATAAATATATAAATGTATTGGAGGATTCAAAAATAAATTATACAATATTTACCATTCCCTATATAAACCATTATACCTTTATTCATAAAAAAATGTTATTCAAATGTAAAAAAAATAAAACAATGATTAAACAATAATGATAAATTTAATTCATATATGTCATATAAAAGACATATTCATTGAATAAATAATTTTTTCATTAACAAAAGACAAATTTATAAATTAAATGATTAATTAAATTGTAAACAATTATCCATTACTTCACTATACCAAAAGGCTATGAATAAACATTATTTTAAACAAACTATTCAATGTAATTGACGGGAAATGTCAGCATTATGCTAATATTGTGAAAAATAATACTGAACACATAAATATTGAATGCATAGAGGAAAAATGTTATCTTAAATTTAAGCAACCAAAAAAGTGAGACATAATATTTGTTAAATGGGGAATCTATATCAATGGAATAAAAATCCATGTGCATTAAGAAGGCTTGAAATAACACTATTATCTAAGTACAATTTTAGTAGAAAAAAAGAGAATTAGAAAGAGAGTGAGTCTCAAGCCATAAACAAGTGTCTCAAAATCTAGTTGTAGAATAATATTTAAAAGAGAGTTCATTAAAAATATCTAGAAGAAAGAATATGGAGTTACAAAGAATATCATCGTGACCTTACCCAACCTTCTTATGTATAGTGTCAGTAATAGGGGAAAGTGTATAACAAGTTTAGAGAGAGTAACATGTGACATGTAACTCTAATATGTCCATAAAAATATAAAAAATGTGTGATATCTCATAAAATATAGAATAAGTCAATTTATTATATTAAGACATACAAAACTAAATACACTTATGATTAACCTAAATTAATATAAATAAATATTAATCTCCAACACTTCCCCTTAAGCTTTATTTGGGGTTATAATATAGGAGAAAACTTTAAATAAATAAGGGAGTTGTAATTACATAATTCTCTCCCTTGATGAAAACTTCCTTTCAAGAGGAAGTACAATGATAACATTGGTTTTGAGAATGAAAGTAGAAAAAAATAGGTGTTGCAAAGAGTGTTACAAAATCAAAGAGTAAAATCATCAATAATATCCAAGAAACCTCTTTGAATAAAAAGGTTAATCTAAAATGGAACAATGACTTACATGAAAAGAGATTACAAGAAATGATTCACTATACCTATAAAATAGAAACATGCACCAATATTCATGTTAGCTAAATAAACATGCCATAAAATAGGATCTACATACAATGAATATAAAAAAAATAGATCTAAAATAAGGTATAAGGGGTAAAATATAACTTCCACAACAAAGTGTTAAAACTTGCATGAAAATAAATTAATATATAAATAGTTAGCTCCAAACAAAACATATTTCTTTGACAATCTACAATGAGAAAAAGCATAAAAATAAGGAATACATAAAATTTTGAGTTTTAAAATTATAAAAAGGAGACAAAGAAATGTTTTGTTGTTCTAAAAATAAATCTACTTGAGGCAATTGATGAATTATCAAAAGAAGACACATCAAAGCCTCATGAATCTACTATATGTTTAAGGATCCAAATTAGTTTAACCTTGGAGTGAGGCATTTTATTAGTCTTCTAACAATGTAAAATGTCATGAGTTGATTTACCACAAGATTTACATGGATTAAATTTATAAAATATAAAAATATCATACATATGTTAACCAAAACACTAAAAAAATTTACTATTTTTTATTAAATAATGAACACAAGAAGCTTTATAGCCACAAGAAGTTTTATGAGATTGAAAAATTACTATGGTTAAATTCTCTTTTATAAGGTGGATAATATGACTTCACATTAGCATTAGAACTATGTCAATATTCAACAAAATGGGCATAACAATGATGTTTAAAATAAAATTTAACATAGTGTTAGAAACATGATATTGTATATCAATAGACTCATGAGAGGAATAAATATTACATTTAAAACTAGCATTAGAGGTATTACCATTTTCAAAAGATAATATTTTGGTGGATAGAGAGTCAACATGTTTTTGTATTTTATTGTCACGTGAGGTTTAAAATAACAAAATCATCTTAATGTGACATTCAAATTGATAATAGAGAGCAATCATTTGATTGCATTTTTCAATCATTTATTTCTTAAGATCATTAATCCTAATTTTGATTTTAGAGCCACATGATTACAAGAAATAATTTTGATAGAAAAAAAAAAAGTAAAATAGTTTAGGTTTTATTTAGAAAAATACATGAAAATTATCTCACTATTGGCAAACTAATGTAAAGCAATAAATCAAATAAATCATGTAATGAATTATTTGATATTTTCATTATAGTATCAGTTTACCAAATCAATATGAATCGTGTCCTATATAAAAAACTAATGGTACACATTATTACACCATAAAGGAAAAATATTATATCTATTCAAAATAAATTCTTAAGATCACAAATAAATTAAATATTTAACAAAATCACTCTTTGATACTATATATTTTTATTTTAGACATAAAATAGTAATTTTTAAAAATTTGTATATGTAATTGTACTCAAGACTTATCATAAGCAGAGTAGTTGATAACAATAGATTACAAAAACATACAAACTCATTATCAACCATAAGCATTTATTAGTGGTGAGAAGATTTAAGTATTAAGAGGTAGATTACTCTTAGCAGTTTGGCCATCCTCTAAACTGTTTTGAATCCATAACTATTACATGTCAGTGCTGGTGGTTAACTTTTGATATAGACTTACAAATATCAATGTTGACATATTAGTGTAAAATAAAACTGATTTTTATTTTTTAATGAATGACCTATGTATACTTGAATAGTATTTAAAAGAATCATTGTGATTACGAAAGAAAAAACATCTATAAACCTATTATCTATGAAGGTTGATAGATTGTGTCATTTTCTTTTGATATTTTATCCATAGAATATAGGAACAAAATTGTTCATAATGTAAAATATTGTGTTTGCCTTCCTGTTTGGGGAGCAACACCTCATAATTCCTGATTCTTGCCCTGAAAATAATTACTTACATATTTTGATACAGTAAATTTGGGCTATAATTTAATATTATGTTATACTCTATCATCATATACTATTTTTTTATTTCAAATGATCATAATATTTAATAGTCACAATAATCAAATCTAGAAGAAAAAAAGAAAATTCTTGAAGGCATATGATATCTGCAAGGAGGGAATTGAGGAATTTGAGAAGGGGTCCATATGAACTAACCAGTGCTAAAAACCCATTCATATTATATGACACGATTTTCATCCTTTATTGCCAATATTTGATTGGCTAATAATAGTATATGCATTTTTTTGTCTCATATGAGATGAATCTTGGGCCTTCGTCCATTGTATAAGCCTCTAGCTTAATTAGAAAAAGTCCTAAAAATGATAGCTTAAAGGTAAAAATGATAAATATCTATAAATTGGACTTTAAAAAATTATAATTTATTCTAAAAAAACCACATTAATGTTTAATGTAGGATGAATAAGACATAAATCTTGAAACCTTTAGTGAGGGGGTGTACACTGGTATTCAATTCTGATTAACCATCTATATGAGGTGAGCAGTTCATCATCCACATGAATAATTATATGGGTCTCTCTGCTTAGCATCATCCTTGAGGGGAAGTAGATCTTAGATTTAGGGGACATTGTCACATGTTTAATGTATCTTGAATAAGTTCAATAGAGTTTGATCTGGGGTGACTTATAGATATGTAATACTTGGTCAATGTCAAGTCTACACCATCCATTAATGGTTTCAAACAAAGTCCCTAGGTATTACATTTAGATATTTTATAAGCTATAAATTCATCACTACATGCACAACATCTTAAAACCACATCATTAGTAATTGATACATGTGACCATTTCAAGTTTATTGAGCTCAAACCAAATCTTATACAAAACAAATTGCATACCCAACTTGACCAAAATATTTAATAATTTAACATGTAAATACATTATAGGTCCATCATCCTACTTTCATATCTTACCATCCTAATTACAAGGTACGGTATAAAACTCTATAGTATTGATAAGCATCAAGTGTTGTCTAGCTTATTTTTGAGCTTACAATTGTTGAATCCATGGTGCGATTAGAACTAGTCCCATGTCAAAGACACACTCTTTAGATTACGTGGGAATGGATGGAGTGGTTTATGGTTGTCCCATGTGTGATGGAACGGTAAACATGAAGGAGGTGAACATAATGGAGGATTAACCATATTTTCACAAGAGATCTTAATTTTAGGCAAAATTTGAATAATGTATTTGAATACATTATGGGAATCAAACTCAAATAATTGTAACAATAGGAGACTCTTGTTATACTTTTAATTGGGACCTCAAAATGCACCTATTGAATTAGATTTACTAAGTGACCTTGGAGGAAACTTAAGGGATTTTATTCAACACATTTTAGGAATGTTTTTGGGACAATCCAAATCATGATTCATAAGTATTTGGCTCGATTAAATAACATTCTTGAAATAGATATCAAAGAGATGCACTATTGCACTAAGGGATCAATTCTTATTTCTACTTACATAAGATTATTTATACTACATAGTCCAATTCAACGGGTTTGCCACTTAAAAAAATAGTTAAAAATTTATAAATAAAGGGGTCTTATCAAAGATATCAAAGAAATAACAAAAAGGTAAGATAGGATTTTAGGCAAGTAGGATAATATCAATAAGAAACACAAAATTTAAGGGCAAGTAGGATTTTAGGCAAGTAAGGTATATCCTTTCCCTACTAGGGGAAAGATCCCAATAGCTATGCATGTTTTAGTTATCAAACAAGGTTTTTGTTAGCATGTGTTCTATTGACGAAACATATTAGTGTATATAAATATTTAAGTGCACCAGAAGCTAAACATGTAATATTTAATACTTATTCAACATTTGTTCTATAAAATTAAAAGTGATTGGTTACTTTAAAAATATATGCATTATGGGACCTTTCCCCCTGTAAGAATGCATGGCTAATGGGACCTTTCCCCCCAAAAAAAATCAAATTTACTTTCTTCATTTAATGTCAAATGAATGTGTATGCATTATATAACATGTAAACATTCTTTATTATGTTATATAGCATGTACATGTTTTTATTGCGTTATATGATGTGTATGGATTATTTAAATTTGAATTTAAAACTGAGCCTTTAGGCTCAAAAATGGCTTGGATTTTTGAGCCAAAGGCTTGGGACAGTGCATCTACACCTGAGACTGAGAGTTATAGGAAAAACTAACAAATTTCAACTTCAATCATCAAATACGCTATGGATTTCAATTTCAAAACTCAAAAAATTATTACCATTACAATGATAAAATTGTCCTCTTTCTAAATATATGATTTTAATAATTTTTGGGCTATTTCAAGGGTTCAAAGTATATTTATTTCTAACAACACCATTTTTAGACCACTACATGCCTCACCCATACATGCCTATTCATGTTTATCTAATTTATTTTTCATTGATCTAAATTCAAAATAAATTATATGGTAACAAACTAGGCCTAATTATACACATATTAAAAAAGAAAAGAATTTTCCTTTTTTTTAAGGTAGTTCGGGTGGGTTGCATGGATGGCTATCTATTTTTTATTAGTTTTCAGGATATACTTAACTTTAAAATTTATAAAAAAAATATTCATCAAAAAAATATAAAAAAAAGTTTGTAATACACTAGAAGAGCTAATCTAAATATTCACCAAAGGGTTTCTAACAATATTAAATGATGCTAAAAAAATAGTGGGTTGCACGGAATGGTACAATTCAAAATTTATTAAAAATATAGGAGGTCCTCTTTAAATTTTAGATGTTTTACCTATTTATACTTAACCATTTTTAAAAAAAATAATTTTTTAGAAACTAGACTCGAAATGATATAATTCATATTTTTATACAATCTTCAATTTTTGAGTGTATCCATCTCTAATTATTTGCAAAAGTTCATATTTATAGAATTTCAAAAAAATCATTTCCACGGGTAGGCCCTTTTTTTTCCTCCAAATTGGTGTATTTACCCTTAGTGGTTATTAATTCTCCCAAAAGAAAATCTGAGACTGCAATTGTCTCAAACACTAAGAGACTTAAAGTGACTATCATTACTCCTTTAAGTGAAGTCAATTTGTTTAGTGAAGAGAACTTATTGTATGGTCCACCTATTCCTGAGTGGTTCATTTATGAACCAAGGATATAAAAGCTTCTTACTATCCATCATCCTTGGGCTATGATGAAAACTACCAACATCCCTCTGTAACAAGAACTAAATCCATAGATCATTACTCTACAAGAGGAGGAGGCAAGAAGATTGGCTACTTCAAGTCAGCCATCCCAATTACAGGTAGAGGTCCCAATTCCACATGTGACCCAATCTTCAGTTAGGTTTAGGTTTGATCCAAGTACTAATAGTTTGCAAAGGGTAACTTAGTAAAAGGTCATACAACATGGTGAAGAAATTACATATCAAAGGGTGGATCCCTTAACTAATTTGACTTAGAAGCAAGTACAAAGACCTGGTGAGGATCCAATCTTTGAATAAGATGTCTTGGAGTTGGCCCAAACACAATAAGAATAGTTGCAAGCTATTATCAAAGGGATAAGGTAACAAAAGAAGAACCTAGAGGAATAGTCCATTCTATTTTTTCTAGGGCATATAATTAATGATTTTGAGACAACCATACATAACATATTCAACTCCTTGAAATCTATAATGTCCAAGAAGGATATGGTGAACAAACATGGTACTTTTGTTGTGAACGAAATAAATCTATGGTAGGGTTCATACAATAAGGTGAAGGTTCTGATCAATATATTGACAAAGGACCAAATTCTTGAGTTTAGGAAAATTATCCTATCCCATTTAAATATGGCTATGGTTATATTGATGGAGAAGATCAAAAGTTTGAACAAATGGTCTAGGAGCTTGGAAGATGTTTCAAAGAACTTCAAACAGTTAGAGAACAAGGTAATGCATATATTGGGTAGCTTGATCAAAGATCCAACTACTCTTAGTCCCATTGGATTAATAACAAATGAGGATTTCAAACATGGGGAAACACAATTCATGCAAGAGGTGAAAAATCAAAGCCAAGGCAAAACAAGGGGCATACAATAAAAGAATCTTGGACATGATCCTATCTACAAAGCATAAGATTGATGATGTTAGAATCATCAAGGAAGCTTTGGACAAGGCTGATAAGGACTTCAAAGGCTTGATAGATCAAGAAGAAGATATTTTCATGGAGCCCATCATCAACTCCAAGTTGATTAATGAGCAACATAGCAAAGAAATGAAGATCCTAGAGCAAAGGCAAATGATTGCAATAACAAGTACTTCTCAAAGTCAAATTTATTGACTTAAGTATATTCTCTTGTAACAAATCATGTAAATTATCTTTTGAAAAGGGAATATTATTTTTGTAAAAGCATATGCAACTTGTAAAGCACATTAATTATAGGTCAACACATTTGCAAAGTGTGTAATTTTAAAATGTTGTAAAAGGATAGTTGTTCTTGACACTTGTTCAATTATCATTTGACATGACTGATTGACATACTTCAAGATATTCTGTAAAAGGGGTATTGTCATTTGTAAAAAGGAGTGAGATTTTGAGCATAAAACTATTTGTAAACCTAGAACAATCAATATAAGTAAGGAATTCTAAAAATATTGTCCAGTATTTGTTTATGTGATTACTATTATGGTTGCTTCCTCAACCATCTAGTTTAATGTTCAAATTTGAATTGTTTCTATGGTTTCTTGACGTGCACATATAAATGCAGAGTTGTCAATTTCAGCTTATGCTACGTTGATTGAAATATCTTAGATTCATTTCATTTTCCATGCTTTCTTTGAAAATTTGATAATCCATTTTGTTCGTGGGAGTAAATTGAATTTGGTTTCTTATTTGCATTATTTCACCTTTCCTTAGACATTTTCCTAATATATGGTAGGATCTTTGATTTAGATATATCATGTCTTATATTGGTATTGGTGCATGTTTGGATGAAATTTAAGCTTTGTCATAATGTCTTGATTGAAGATCAAAAACTTATCTTTTCTACCCTACCCTTCTTTTTGCTCATTTTTTAATCAACTCACTATAGCTTAGTTTTAATTGTAAATATACATGTTAGATTACACTTTAGACTTTATATTTTGATCATAATTCATTATACTTAGTTTAGATTACTATCATCTTTCACAAAAAAGCTTTAAGACCAAGGTTGTTCTCAACAACCAGTTATATTATCATTTTGTGAAATAATTATATTGCTTTGCCATTATTCCACCAAAGATCTCAAGAAGATCACAACCAACAACTCATGCAATGGATTCTTTGAATGCAAAAATGAGAAGTGTTTCTTAAATACTCTGTAAACCCCTATGAAACACTTTTAGGTATCAACATTCAATGTTTCACTAGTGCTAGAAGGAGGGAATTAAGCTAAGGCTTTGTGAATTTGAAGTATCTTTGCTAATTTTTATGAATTTTATTCAAAGATTAGTTGATACTTTATATATTTATGATATCTTAGATTGAATTGTGTAAACATTATCGATATTCATGGTTTTAGATTAGTCTTTAGGCTTATTTATCTAAATATAGCTATTCTTTGAAGATTTATGATAAATTATTGAAAAGTTAGTTTAAGCTTTATAAATTTGACGAGCGATAGCAATTTTGTTTAAAGATTGGTTGACTCTTTGAAAATTTAGGTTTATTTGAACTTAGAAGTATAAATACCACTCATACTCATAGGTTTGAAGGTATCTTTAAGCTAATTAAGTTAAAGATAGTTGTTCTTTATATAAATTTGTATAAAATTTGCTTAACGTGTAAATCTGATCATTGTTATTTGCAAAGATAAGGTTGATACATCATATTTTGAATAGGATTTAGAGTTTACAAGCTGGAACTACCAAGAATAAAAATTAGGTCACGGTTTGAAACAAGGTTACCTATTCTTTCTTTGGAGATTCATAGAAAATCAAGAGTAGATAAAGGTAAGCACATGGTTTCTAAATCTCAACCTACTTAACTGGTTCATGGTGATCTTATGTTCAAACCTTACCAAGGTATGGCATGGTTAGGTGGATCTTCCATCAATGTGCCTAGTCAAGTATATGACTTACCTGGAAATCCTAAGAAATATTTGCCTTCTTTCAGTTCTATAGGTATGGTTACTATTGAAGAACATATCAAGTCCTTTAAGGCTAATTTAAGAATTTTAAATGTTTCTCATGAAGATGTTGCATGTAGATTTTTTCCTTTTACTTTTAAAGATGCAACATATTATTGATTTCTCAACCTTATTGAGAATTACATTACCAATTAAAATGATTTTAATAGTATTTTCATTGATTAATTTGGAAAGATCATTAGTCCTTGTAGCCTTTATCAACAATTCACTATTATGAAAAGAGATTCAAGTGAAATTATTAGAGCTTTTAATGATTGATTATAGATGTTAAGTAGAATTATAGCTCCCTATAGAATTGATGAAGCTTTAGCCTTAAAAAACTTATAAGGATGCTTTAGATCCCATGACTTCTGTGTTCTTGAAAAGATTTGTGGGAATTATAAATACATTAGATTTATCCTATGCTAAAGATGTGAAAATAAGTGATAAAATGTAAACCTAGGGTCAATTAGCATACACTATTCCTAATGCCAATCCTAATTTCCCTGCACTAAATGTCATTCCAAATGCTAATTAGAACATGCCTAATTTAAATCAAACACCTATTTTAAACCAATTACCTTTGTGTCATGATCATCTTGGTCAAAACCTAAGATTCTTAAATAACAATGCAAGTGTGTCGCATCCACAAGATCAGAGAGCTATGGTGCCAAAAGCTATTACTACTACTCAAGTTCACAATTTAGAGGCACCTAAGAATGGAAATGACTCTACTCAAAATGGTTTAAAAATTGAACACTAATTTTCTTCAGTTGTAAAGAGAAGTAGGTAATGCTGGAAAAACTTCCAATAGGAATTATTCTTATCATAGGTTTAACAAACCTACAAACAAGTTTCATAATAATAACAACAAAAATAACAATGAGTCATCTACCAATAAGAATAACCCTGAGATAAACATATGTGATGTAGCTTTAACTAAATATTACAGATTTCATAACACTTCAAAGCATGATGAATTAGATTGTATTCAATTTTTTAATGCTTTTGAGTTATTTCAAGATGAGTTAGATATATTTTAAGGTGGAGCTAATAATGATAATACTGTAAGTACATCTAATTATTAAAAGTAATCTAAATCTACTGACATAACTCTTATGGTGAAGACTTTTGATTTCCCATTCCAAGATGAGAATGAACTTGAGGATACTCCTAAGGAGACTCATGCTTTTCAATAGTATCTAAATAAAAATTATCCACTAAGGAATAGAGAACAAAAGGAACCATTGACTAGTTCAACTCCACTAAACAATTTTGATACTCCTCCTGATCCTATAAAAGATAACAATCCAAAACCTCCAAAGGGTAGTACGTTTAGAGATAATGTTGAATCATCTAGTTCTTCTACTAGGAGTGGATATAATATAGTTTAGGATATGAAAAAGATTAAATATAATATCACTTTACATGAGTTAACTAAAATTACTAAACAAAGAGACTTGTTGCTTGAATCTTTATCCAAAAAACTTAATAAGTCACAAAAGGTTACAAATGACAATGTAGTAATGTATAAAAACAAAGTAGAGGTTCCACCTTTCTTACTTACAATTAGAGTTTTTGGTAAAAACTTGAATAATTATTTTTTAGATTTAGGTGCATTTGAAAATATCATGCCAAAAGGTATTTGTGAAAAACTTGGTTTAACTCCAACTAAGTCTTATAGAGTAGTTACTCAATTAGACAAATCAAGAATTAAAGTAATTAGTGAATATTCACAAGCATCTTACTTCAGAGCCAAGGATACAATAATTTATGGACATCTAAGTTGTGGATATTCCAAATGCTTATGAAATGGTACTAAGTAGAGATTGGACTAAGTTTTTAAATATATACATGTCAACTGACTGTTCTCATATGAGGCTTCTATGGAAGGGAGTTTCCAATAAAATTCAAATTTAAAGGGATCCAAAAATTAAACACATGATCACTGAATATAATGCAGTTAATGAAAGGGTCAACATGGTCAATTTTGATTTAGGAGTTTACACTGTTGATAATTCTTAGGTATGTGACTCTAAAGACTCTCATCCTATGCCTGGACTATGGAAATTATATTTTGATTGTGATAGATGTAAACCTGGATCTAGAGTAGGAATTGTTCCGATCAATCTCATTGGGAAGGAATTCAATGCTTCTTACAAACTTTAGTTTCCTTGTAATAACAATTTAATAGAGTATGAACCTTTAATCTTAGGATTACAATTTGCTATCAAACATAAGGTCAAAAAACTACTAGTAAATGGTGATTCTAAGATAGTAGTCAATCGGGTTAGAAGTAAGTACTAATGCAAATTATCATATCTTAATAAATACAAGTTTAGAGTGTGGGACTTGATAGATTACTTTAATGCTTTTAATATTATCTCCATTCCTAAAGAAGAGAACAAGCTTGTTGATGAGCTAGCCTCAGTTGTAGCTAACCTTATGCCAAATTAAGATTTAAAACTAGAGAACCTTAGCAATGAATTGGTTATATGCTCCTCATTTCTTGATAGTGTCAATCATTTTCAAGTATTTAGTGATGATCAACAAATCATAAACTTCATGAAAAACTCTAAATTATTTAAGTCTCATATCATTGATGAGGTTAATGAAAATTCTCTTGATGAAGACAATGTTGATGACAAGATTATTCAATTAAATGACAATAAAATTTCCAAAGGCATGATTACCTTAGAAAGATTGTTTGATAAAGACAAACTAGTTGGATTTGTTAAAATTTCCAAAGTGAATGGGAAAGATTATATTGTAGTTGACATAGGAACTCAAGGTAAGCCTCAACTAGTAAATATTGGTGCAACCTGTACAAATGAAGAGTCTAGAAAGACTAAAAAGTTTATGACTAAATACAAGGATGTCATAACATGATCTTATGAAGACTTGAAGATCTTTGATCTTAGAGTCATTATCCATACTATTCCATTAAAAGAAGATTGTAAACCTTTCAGATAAAAGCAAAGACCTTTCAATCCTATTTTAGAGCCATTAATCTATAAAAAGGTCAAGAAGCTATTAGATGCAAAAATAGTGTTTCCAATTAGACATTCTACCTGGGTAGCTAACTTAGTATCAGTTAGAAAGAAAAATAGAAAAATTAGATTATGCATAGACTTTAGAATTTTAAATCGATCTTTTGAAAAGGATAATTATCCTTTACCTTCTCTTGACCAAGTAATTCAAATTGTTAGTGGTTCTGCTATGATATCTTTTTTAGATGGGTTTTTAGGTTATAATCAAGTACTTGTAAACAAGCAGAACAAAATGAAGATTACATTCACAACTAAATGGGGCACTTTTGCTTACAAAAGAATAAATTTTGGATTAATAAATGCAAGAGTAAATTTTCAAAAATCTATGGGCCATGCCTTTCAAGGTCTAATAGGTAAGTGCATTATTATATATATAGATGATCTAACTATATTTTCTAAAAATAAGGAAGATCATATTATGTATTTACACCAGGTATTTGAACGTTGTAGAATGTATGAAATTTATCTCAATCCTAAGAAAAGCATTTTTTGTGTTACAAAAGGGAAGTTACTAAGACATGTTATAACCACAGATGGGATTTATATAAATATTGATAGAGTTAATTCCATATCCAAAATAGAACCCCCTAACAATAGAAAAGAATTAAAGTCTTTCTTTAGAAAAATTAATTTTGTGAGAAAGTTCATTTCTGGTTTTGAATAAATTTTGAAGACATTTAATGACATATTGAAGAAGGATGTTGAAGTCATATGGAATGAAGAGATAAGGAAATCCTTCAAGGACATTAAAGAAGCAATATGATAGGCATTGGTGTTGATAAGTCCTGATTTCACAAAAGATTCTTATCTTTATCATTTTGCTTTAGAACATACTATAACTATTATTTTAACTTAAAAAATAGATGGATGTGATCATTCAATTGCATTTATGAGCACTAAATTTAAAAATGCCCAGTTAAATTATTCTCTGATTGAAAAACAAGTATGTGCTTTACTTAAGATAGCTAAAATGTTTAGACACTATATTTTTAGGAATAACATGCATGCAATATTGCTAGACCCTGTCAATAAATTTATGATTAGTCAGTGTAAATTAGGAGAGAGAAGATGTAAATGGATGTCTATACTCTAAGAGTATGATTTTGAAATAAAAATTACCAAATTGGTAAGATGTCAAGAATTGATTCAAATGATTGCTAATACTAATCCTAAATTAAGTGTTATGTAAGTTGATCAACAAAAATTTCAACCAAATGATTGGTGTGATGCAATTATTCATCTTCTAATAAATGGTTACTATCCTATAAGATTGAGTAGAGAGAAAATAAGAGCTTTGAGGCTCAAGGTAAGACATTTCTTGATTAAGGATGGGGTACTCTTCAGAAAGAACTATGTAGGTATATACTTGAGATGTGTTTCAAAAGAAGAAGTAACTAATATTTTGAGTACTTTCCATGAAAAACTTCGAAGTGGAAACCCCTTTGGGAAAACAATAGCTCACAAGATATTAAGGGAAGGATACTATTGGCCCACCATCTTTAAGGATGCATAAAAGCATGTTAGAGAGTGTCATCAATGTTAGATTTTCAAAACAAAAGAATCAAAAATATTTATGCCATTGAAGCAAGTGTTAATTAACAAACCTTTTTCTCAATGGAGATTAGACTTTATGGGGGTAATCAACCCCAATTCTTCAAAAGGGACACAGATATGTTTTTAGTGATACTAATTACTACACAAGGTGGATAGAATTAGTGGCAATAAAATAATGTAGAACTAAAGGTGTAATCAAGTTCTTGGAAAAGAGCATTTGCATAAGATTTGGGACACCAATTTCATTAGTTTATGATAATGAATCAACCTTTATATCTATTGAGATGTTCAAGTGGGCCTATGATAACAACATAAATCTTAAGTTCTCATCAAATCATTATCCTCAAGGCAATGGAGTCTCAGAATCAACAAACAAAAATATGATGAAGATTATTAAAAAGTATACATTTTAACAACCAAGAACATGGAAAAAATTGCTTAAATATGCTCTTTGGGTAGATATAATTAGAATGAAACAAGATCTTAAATCATCACAATTTCTTTTGGTATATGGTCAAGAGCCTATATTTCCAATCACTCTCAAACTACCAACCTACAAGTTCATGCAAGAATACATGGAAGAAGACCAAAAATATGCTAATTCAAGGTTGCTTGACATCATTTAAATGGAAGATGCAAGAGAAGAAATATTTTCCAACTTTAGGAGAAATCAAACCACAGTTAAAAGATGGTTTGACAAGCATTCAAAGATTACGGTGTTTAGTTAGGGAGACCTAGTTCTCCTATAGGATAAAGCCTCTAAACCAAAAAGAAAACATGAGAAATTTACTTATTTATGTATTGGTCCTTATTAAATTTCTAAAAACATTGAGAGATAACACCTTCAAGCTCAAAGACATGCAAGTAGTAGAGTTCACTTTGCCAACTAATGGGTAATACCTCAAGCACTACTTCTTTGTTGTACCACCTGAAATTTTTATGGTGTAACTTGTAAGACTAGTTAGAGTTAGTGTAGGTAGGCTTAAATTAGTTTCCTTTCTTGTTTTTTGTTTGTAAATAGTGTTTGTATATATTTATTTGCTTGTTGTCTATTTATTTTCTTTTATTTTGTTCCCTACTTTCAATAAATCTTTTTCAAGATAGTTTCCAAATCCAATACATGTAGTTGCTCAAAAGAACTTTTCAAATAAAGAATGTAGGTATGACTCTTAAGCATTGGTTGATTATGGATCCTATAAATTTGAGCTTGATGTTATAGTTTTGAGAAATTGGAGAAGATTGATATCTAGGTTAATTATTCCTTAAAATCTTAAACTTTATTCTGATCGAAGTCTAATTCTGACAAGGGTTGTATATGTTGAGTAAAAGTTTGAATCATTAAAACAAAGTCATGGTATAAATTAAAGAATAATATTGTCTAGGATGAATTTATAACCAAAGATGATTATCTGAAAATCAAACATTTGACAAAATCTTAAAAAACCTGGTTAATTCTGGTTCCCAACCATTGTTGAAAGTAAAAAATAATTGAAAAATACAAAAATTAAGAGATTTATTCAAAATTTGAAAGATTTCTAAGCAAAGGTGATTCTAGTAACTTTCATCGAGATTATGGATGCTTAGTTGGTGGTGGAGCAAGGTCTTTAGTGGATCCAAAGGTGTCTCTATCGAGGCTATGAACACCTGATTGGAAATGAAGCAATACCCAAACCCTCTCTTTTCATAAAAGCATGATTCATAATGAACATCTAAATATGCTATAAATTAATGTTAATGATTAAAGTCATGAAATATGGAAGTTGTTCTCTGAATCCCATGACAATCAGTGAATGAATCAAAACATACACACAACATGACTAAGTTTTGATGTTTTAATCTAATTCTGCATTTATAAAACTTGCTTTTAATCATGAATTGATCTTAATAATGGTACTTGATCATGTGGAATGTTGGTTTGGTTGTTAGTTTAAACCAAGAGTATTTGAGTTCTAACATTTTGCTATCTTTTCCCCCAGAAGTTGCCATTTGTTGTGGTCAACATACCTCCATTTTTTTGAAAAATGAGGACCCTTGTTCAATTTTGTAAATTATATTATAAATTGACATTCAAATTGATCAAAATTGCATTATTGAATATCATGTTTTGCTTTAGCTTCCATTGGCATGTTAGCCCATAAGATTTAATTGATTTCACCTAATATTGCTAATGTTTGATTCTTGTGTTTCTATGTTTTAGGTTTAATGGAGTTCCATATGAATGAATAATATTCAGGGTTTTATGCTTTAACACTAAGTTAAAAACTCACATTGATATTGCAAATTCAACATTTAAATGTTTAGATGAGTTTGGTCAATGTTAGAATGAAAGATGTAATATGATCCTTTCCAAACAATAATTTCCAAAAAGTAAAGATTCGAATGTATGATAAAAACCCTAGACCTAATGTTTCAAATAAAAGCCCTAATCATAAAGCTATAAGAGATAATTAAAACGAGCGCTTCAAATTTGATCAGTGCTGCTGGCATGTCGTCATAGTCAACATGGAAAGAGTTTTACCTGAGTGCCCCCCAAGTAATTGTTTTGATATTTTGAATATGAACATCCTTTCAACTTTTGGTATAGAAAATATTTGTTGTGTTTACGATAAATCCTCATGTGACATGGAAAGATGGGATGTTTGGCATAACATGAATATTCAAAAGGGTTTGATCTTTCCCCATTCCAAGTTTTGTTCTTGCGGCCACCGGGTGGGTCAATGATAACAAAAATACGTTCGCATTGATTTTGAGTGCAGATAATCCCCGTTGCTCTATATAAGTCACCTTCATGCAACAGATAATTCAAAGCAAAATTTGATTACAGAAATATGGCAGCCACGTACTCTTTATCATCGTTGAATACAGAGATGCTCCTAATTCTGTGGTTCCTCATGTCCCATGCAACCCTTGAAAGCCATGGCTCCTCTGAGATGGAAAAGTACGATCAAGTCACGAACAAGCTGATGCCTTACGGTAAGGTTCTAGGAGCACAAGTGGCTGTGGCTAAGGATGGCCACGTCAAATATATCAAAACTTTTGGAGTGGTCGATCACCAAAATGGTGACTTACTCACAACCCACCACACTATGAGATACAACAACATTTCCGAAGTTTTTATTGGAGTTACCATTCTTAAACTTGTTCAGGTAAGCTGCGTCTAATTCAATATCACCCTCAACATCACCAACATATGCTGCAACACACTGGAGGATGGAATGACACCTTCTCAGGACACAATGTTTTTATACTTCCTGCTTCTCTCTACACATCACACTCTCTTGGCTATCCTGCTTCTCCCACAGTCTACGACGCCATTCACTACATGAAGACCATATCGTTGGATTTCGATCTCGGCTCTGCCATGTAATAATCCAGTTTATGATACGCAGTTCTTGGAAGAGTGATCGAGTAAGTAAGTGGATTGAAATATGCAGAATATATGCAACAACATTTGTTTATTCCACAGGGCCTCACAGGGACGAAGTTGGCAAAATCATCGGTCGAACGTCTGGCACATAACGAGGTTCGTTACCATGGATTTGACGGTGAGGAAGAGCTTATGTTGTCCATATTTCCTGGTGAAGGTTATGCCAACGGCAGCTATGGGATCATCGATCATAGAAATTTGGACTCCGTTGTAGGGTGGACTGGAAATACTACGAATGTCGTTAGATTTATGGATCACATTGACGGCCTTTGCCAGCATGCAATTCTAAAACACCATATGGTTACTGTGATGCTGAATGCCCCCATGCCATCGAATAGAAGTTTAGCAGGAAATCGTTATTTCAACCATTCGAGGGGATTGAATGTATTTATGAGCATGGACAAAAATGGAAAGGTGAAGAGTTTTCAGCACGATGACACCGCCAACGGGGCCATGTCTTTGGTGATGAGACTTATGGAGAGCAATATAACGTTTGCATTTGAATTGAATACTTGTCCTCTTGGGGAGTTTGTAAATGATGCAATTGGTAACCTCACGGAGGTTGCTCAAAGTATTCAGGATTGGCAACTTCAGAATTTGTTCTGAGAATGGACATTAGAACTTGATGTTTTGTCGTTATTACACCCCACTTGATTCCCAACCCCCTCGCCCTTTTATTTTTCATAGAGTCGCTATGTTTTTCGGTAAAAATAAAATATAATAAAATACACAACGTGATATTAATGTGTTGTATGTATATTGTTGGTGTATGCATATAGTTAACTAGCAATTGCATGGAGGAGGTGTAAGGTAACTATCGATAAATTGAAAGAAGTACCTTGTAAATGGTTCGAAGAAGAAATGATGTGAAACATAAATAAAAGATTTTAAGAAATTATTTGACATAGAGGATTTTAAATTTGATTTATTGTTCCATATCATTAAGAGTCGTGAAGAAATTTAAAAAAATAAAATAAAAATGAATATGAAATACATGTGATCAATAAAAAGGGAGTTCTAATAAGGAATATGACTTTTATTTTGTTGTTTTTGATATGGATGTATGCACCATTTTAAATTCTTGCATATACATTAAAAGAGAAATGAAAAGTTAGGCCTTGAATTCAAAGGTCTTGTAAGGATTGCACTCTTGATAATGTAGTAAAAGTTAGGCTCTGATGTTCAATATTACCAATATCAATTGTTGCCTTTTCCAATGTTAGCTTATGAGATTTATGTATTGATAAAGGTCAACTCATTTTCAATGGAAGTTGTTTAAAGTTGCCTCCAGTTATAGGAGGGATTGACATATTTTGATAAATTTTTAGAATACATTTTGGGCGTATATATATTTTCATGTACACAACCACAAAAATTAAAAGTTCAGACTTGAAGATGGTTCAAGCAAGCTTGCATTTTTAGATATTCTTGTTAGCATATACTGATAGATTTCAAATTAGTTTCTCTACTTTCACAACATATTTTACAATATATTTCAATACATTTTCATGCCAAAGAACAACATGAAAATTGACATCTAGTCTAAAAATGGAAAACGTTGTTGGATTATGAGGGTTTAATTTGTCATCATTATGAAAAGGATTGTATTTTTTTTTGATTATTTTCAATGATAATGGAATATTTTTTGATATAATACCAAAGGTGTTTTGTACAGACATTGAAAAATAGTTCATGTTTTAAATAATTTTGTAAGTACATGCACTTAGTATGTCTCTATGTTGCCATTCATATATGAAAATAATATTTATTTATATGAGGTTGAATAAAACAAACCATTTTTAGAAAAACAAAAGACAAAATAGAGTAATTTATTGTATACCTATAACAAGAGTCTTGTGCTTCTAAGTGCTCTTCATATACTTCTTCAAAAAATATTCTAAATATGTGATGCATATAAAAGGATGTATAATGTAGACTATAATTAATATTGTGTATTCTCTAATGACAAGTTTTCAAATTAACTTATCTACAATCTCTTATTGGATTAGTCTTTGAAGATACTTGATTGGTAAATTAAGGTACACAATTCAAAAAACTTGTAAATCTTTGGCATTGCTCCATATTTTTCAATTCTTAATCTGATGCTAACCTCGACCATAACTTGTCCATGTATTTTCCCACAATACTCCTCATAATGAAAAAATAAACAGTTCCCAAGAATGAAATCATGACCGAGCCTACAATGTCAGACATTAATCAAAGCATTAAGCAAATGCATAGTATTTATGGAAAAAACTATTCATTTGAACTTCATACATTGTATATAATCAAGCTATTACACAATATAATATGTCTGAAAAAGAAACATCACTATGCATTAATTTGATGATTTCATGTAAAACATAGTTCAAAAAACATAATTTCACATTAAGATTTAAAAAACCAATCATTCATTATAAGAAAAAAATAAAGTAATAATTTAAATATTTAAAATGAAATATAAAAATACAAAAACATTGAAAGTTTCAAAATAAATTATACAATATTTACCACTCACTATAGAAACAATTATATCTTTTACCACCAAAAAAGGTTTTTTAAGAGTAAAAAAAAATAATATTATAATTATTGTTCATATTTTTCAAATAAGGGACAAATCCATCAAGTAATTTTTAAAAATCGATAGCAAAATTTGTAAATTAAATATTTAACTATATTGTGAATGATTAGTTATTACTTCACTACATCAAAAGGCTATGAATACACATTTCATATTTTAAAAAAATATTTTAATTTAATTGATAGAAAAAATATCCAATATAATATTAGTTTAAAATTTCAAAAAATATTATAGTTATGGAAAATAATTCTTTGAATTATGTAATACATAAATATGCAATAAAAGCTTCTTTTAAAATAAATTTAATTTGTCATTTTCAATAGATTGAATCCATTTTTTTGGCATCAATACATTTAATAATTTAGTATTGTAGGCATGATCTCCTTGTTAGGAAACTTAAAAAGACTTGGTTTTAACAATGTCTACCATCTAGTTTGGGATGAATTAGCGATGTTTCATGTTATAAATTATTCTATTAACACATACTGATTACTAGCTTGAATAAATGTGAAAGTTCTTAAATCTTGAGTTAAATATATTATCCCATACATTTCTTAGATTTGATCATATATGATTTAATTAAAACTAAATAAAATAATAATGAAAAATTTTAATCACTAATAACAATGAGAAGTTAAACCAAGCAGAAGCTTTCCATTGCTTCCTTGAATGTGGATATTTAATTTTTTGTTATTGTTTCCTTTATGTTACATAAACACATATCTCTCTCTATTATTTCCCCTTATCACAAGGATGCCTTGATTCTTCCTTGTCCTCTTTGGAATGCTTTTATTGAGACCACTTTGTGATTAAAACTGACTTCATCTTTCGTATGCACACTAGAGTGATACCTCATTGATTGATGATCATCACTAGAATAAACAATCTTGGTGTTGTTACAACTTTATTAGATTTTAAATTGACTTATCCAACTGGAACATGCAATCACTATAGAGCTCTTAAAATTTTAATATGCAACCTTCTCTTGACTAATGTATGAACCCTTAGTAAAAGTGTAGATCTCTAATGGAGAAATAACCAAATTCAACCATTATTACAATGCTTCATGATCGACTTTAGTAATTTCACCATTTGGCTCCTCAAACCTATGCTAGCTCCATTGTAAAGAACCCTGTTGGATTATTATCAAATCATTCACTAATTGGTTACATCTTTGTCATCTTATCTATAAAAATGGCCTTTCCATACCCTATTAGTACATTTTTATCCACAGGTGCTCCAAGAAGAACACCAACATTTGCACATCCATCTAGATGTTGACACATTTGTGCATCCATCTAACCAATGAGACTTGTGGAGAGAAACATAACATTCACATTTTAGTTGAATATGTCTCCTCTAGGGGAGTTTGTGAATGACACAATTCGTAACCTCATGGAGGTAGCTCAAAGTATTTAGGAATGGCCACTTCAGAATTTGTTTTGAGAATTGAAAATAGAATTTAACATTATGTCACTATTGTACCCTACTTGATTCCCAACCTCCCTCCACCTTTTATTTTTCATAGAATCACCATGTTTGTTGGTGAAAATAAAATGTAATAAAATATAAAACATGCTATTAATGTGTTGTATGTATATTTTTGGTGTATGCATATATTTAACTAGCAATTGCATGAAGGAGGTATAAGGCATATGCCAATACATTGAAAGAAGTGCTTTGTAAATGGTTCAAAAAATAAATAAAGCAAAATATAAATAAAAGATTTTAAGAAACTACTTGCCATAAAGTATTTTAAATTTGATTGATTCTTCCATATTAGTAAGAGTTGTGAAGGAATAAATAAAATAAAGAGAATGAATGTGAAATACATGTGATCAATAAAAAGGGAGTTTAATAAGGAATATAAATTTGGTCTTGTTGTTTTCCGATATGGATGTATACACCATTTTGTATTCTTGCATATAAATGAAAAGGGAAATGAAAAAAATCAAAGGTATTGTAAGGATTCCACTCTGGATAATTTAGTATAAGTTAGGACCCAATGTTTAATATTATCAAAATCCATTGTTTCCTTTTCCAATATTAGCTCATCATATTTATGTAGTGTTAGAGCTCAGCTCATTTTTTATGGATGATGTTTAAGGTTACCTCGTGTTATGGGATGGATCGATACATTTTGAGGAATTTTTGGATCACATGTTGGGCGTATATATATTTTCATGTATACAACAATAAACATTGGAAGTTTGGACTTGAAGATGGCTCATGCGAGCTTGCATTTTTAGATATTTTTGTTAGCACATGGTGATAGATTCAAATTAGTTTCTCTACTTTCAAATCATATTTTATAATATATTTCAATCCAGTTTCATGCCAAAGAACAAAATGAAAATTGACATCCGGTCTAAAAATGGAAAACATGGTTGGATTGTGAGGATTTAATTCGTCATCGTTATGAAAAGGATTATTTTTTATTTGTTTAATTTTTCTCAATGATAATGGAATATTTTTGATGAAATACCAAAGGCACTTTGTACATACAATAAGAAATAGTTCATGTTTTAAATAATTTTGCTTCTATGCACTTAGTATTTATCTATGTTGCCATTCATACATGTACATAATATTTGTTTATATGAGGTTGAATACAAAAAACTATTTTTAAAGAAATAAAAGACTAAATAGAGTAGTTTATTACATACCTATAACATGAGTATTATGCTTCTATGTTCTCTTCAAACATTTTCTCATAAAATATTCTAAATCCATGATACAAATAAGAGGATGTAAAAGCTGGATTGCAATTAATATTATGTATTCTCTAATTATAATTTTCACGTTAATCTTCAATAAGATTGACATTGTTGGTGTAGGTTTTTCACCCTTGCATGGGTTTTTCCTACCCTTGTGTTATTCACCTTGCTTATAGGTATTTATGAAGTCATTATGACATCATCATGGTGTAATCATGCACTTATGAGTGTACAAGGTCACACAATGAGTGGATGGGGTCATCCATCCCAGTTGGCCCCTTGAGTTCCTAGTCCACTCTAGTCACTTTTCCACTGTGTTCCCTCAGTGCTCTCTCCACTGATATTGGAGGAGCCCATCCACTAACCTTGTTTGGATGAGTCATCCTACACTCAACCTACCTATTTAAAGACATTTCATATTTTGTATTTATTGGTGGAATATGGTCGAATATGATGGATATTTTTGATTACTCACTTTTGTAATATTCTCATACTATTGATTTCATCAACTTGTAGTTTTGTGTGTGTGTGCTTAGTCTTGCCTTTGTGTAATTCATGTCTCACATTTCTCACTGGTACACTCTTCAATCCAAAAGATCTGTTGCATCCTCTAGCATGGTATTAGAGTGCCAATCTATGTTTATGATTATCTAGTTTGTAATTATTGTTATCTTATTTCATTGAAATCTTGAGTTTTTTTGCATATATTGTGTGGTAATTTTAGAGGGTTTTGTAAAAAAATCCATTTTTTTTGAGTTCTCATAAACCATGAGATTTGTTAGGGGGCATGTTTCTAAAAAATCAAGGGTATTACTATTTTGGAAGTGGTTTTATGGTCATTTTCATCTATGTTTGACATCCCCATTCTAAACGTGCATTATCCCTCATCACTCCGTCATTGATTGCTCACTTAGACACATTCTTGGTTGTGCCTGACATCCCATTCATGAGCATGATTCAGGGGTTCATTGTAGTTTGTACCATGTAGTCTCACACTTCCTTGGTGTCTTCTCTCAATCATGATGACTCCATTTGAGAGACTCTAGAGGAGGAAGGTTGAATTTATGCCAATGGTCCTTTTAGGGAAGACCAATTATGGTTCATGATAGTTATACATGGAACACTAACTCAAGGAATGAGAACTTATTCCATTTTTATATAGATAGATTCTTACTCCTATTAACCTACGTCAATATAATGATTGGTCCAACTCTTTTGACTATGTCTATGGTCACTTATTGTTGCACATTTCATGTGATCTACACCATCATGTAGAGCACACAAAGTTTCCCTTCATTATTTTGATCACTCTTTCAAGTCTTTAGTGGGATCCTACTGTGACCTATATCACACCTCCTTTGCTCCCTATTGTCCCTTATGAGAATGTTGTACTCTCTCCTCATGATTTTATTTCTTGTGATGATATATCCATGGTGGATAGTGCTCTTGCTTTTATTGAACCCTTATTATAGGATGAGATTATGCCAGACCTTAGTTATCTCATTACAGAGTCTACATCTACTCTTGTGTAGATTATTTCTCTTCCAAAACCTTCACAAACTTGCATTTCAAAGGAATTTATTGATTTTAGTGAGAGTATACACATTGAGAGTATTGATTGCTTATATATTCATATGGACATTCATCTTGCTGATCTGAGTGCTTGATTTGTAGACCAGTCTTCAGTTTTGATAGTTATTGAGCCTTGTTCTCCTCTTCCCATGGAAATTATTTTAGTGAATGTTCCATGCCACTATTCTTATCTAGATGTAACGAGGGTAATTATAAACCCTCTTATTCTCTCCCCTTCATTGTATTTTTTCTTATTTCCATATTCTATAGTTGGGATTGTGATTCTTGATCAGACTTTGGCACATTTGAGCACTAATAGGGAGACATTTGAGCATTTTCTATAGATATACATCTTGATTGCTCCCTGCATTCCACTTGAGTGGGAACTCATCAATTTGATTTCTTGAGGCCTTTTTATATCGAAAGGAAGAGACATTTTTTTAGAGGGACCTATTACAACATTCACCATGCAACATTCTACACTTACCTTCTCTCTCTTGTTTATGGAGGCACACATCCTTCATATTTTGTAGGATATTATGGATCATCGCTTTGTACTTAGAGTGTGAATTAATTCATTCTCATTTGGGGGGTTTTTAGTCTCCTCTTCTTCTTTTCCCTTTTTTGGGGGAAAGTTTTTTCCTATAGGTTTTCTCCTTTTCTCTACTTTGTGAGAGATTTCATTGTACTTGATACCTGATCAAGCCTAGTTTTTAGGACCCAATTCTACTCCTCACTTAAGCTGTGCTTAAGGGGGGTATTAGTGTAGGTTTTTCAGCTTTGCATGGGTTTTTCATACCCTTGTGTTATTCACCTTGCTTAGGTGGATATTAGGTCCTTATAGGTATTTATGAGATCATTATAACATCATCATGATGTCATCATGTACTTATGAGTACATAGGGTTACACAGTAAGTGGATGGGGTCATCTATCCCAGTTGGTCCTTTGAGTGCCTAGTCCACTTAGGTTATTTTTCCATTGTGTACCCTTAGTTTTCTCTCCACCCATAGTGGAGAAACCCATCCACTCACCTTATCTGGTTGAATCATCCTATACTCAACCTGTCTATTTATAGACATTTCATTTTTTATATTTTATGGTGAAATATGGTGGAATATGATGGATCTTTGTGATTACTTGATTTTGTTAGAGTATGTATTTCATATATTTTCTCATGTTTGCTAATTTATTAGCTAGTTATTTTGTCTTGTAGTGAGTTTGTCCTATGTGAAGATTTATCCTACATTAGTCAGTTAGGCTAGTTATATGTTTTGCCTTGCCTATTTATGCAAGAGTTTTCCTTTGTACTAGCATATCATATTTTTGAATAACACTTGATTTGATTTTATTTGAAATCATTTGTCTGCAGATTCATGTGTAATGTCTTTGAAATTATCACTTCTGAATCTTGGGTTGGAATGCTTGTTCACCATTCTTAACATGGTAATAGAGCTTTGAGGTATTACTCCTATCTGCATTGTTACATTTTACTTCAAATATTTTCCTTATTGCTGCTTCTTCCCTTGTCACAAAACCTCAACCTTTTTTATTTCCCTCTTACAAATTTGACACTTTCATTAAAGTTTTACTAAAGTGTGTGGCTTTTTAGTCTTGAAGGGAAGGTAGAGATGAAGCGTAGGAGAGAGGCATGCAAGGAGATTTGCTCATGGTGCCATTTCTTATAGATTTTTTGAAGTTTTTACATTGCTCTTGAATATTTTATTTTGAATTTTTCGCTTGTGAAGATATACTTCAAGAGAAAGCGTCCTTGTTGTTGTTGAAGAAATATTGTTTTGGAATTGAAATACTTAGATTTCAGTGGTGTATTGTTTTTTTTTCTTTTCTTATTTGTAGATCTGTGCATTGAAGTTTGTAGATCTGAGGAGAGAAAATAAGACACTTGAGAGAGACATCATCATTTAAGTTGAATGTTGGAATTCACTACTAAGGTGTTAGAGGAGAAATTTTTTTTTGACATTGACAAAACTAGATCTGTTGTGTTATTTTTTTATCTGTGTCAGATTTGAGATGCTTTTGTGATCTAAAGCATCAGATCTAAAGTTTATTTTTGAGCATTGAAGGCATTTTGATAGAGACGTCAATATTCAAAGGACTCATATAAGTCTGTTGGACTGCATTTAATTTTAGATGCAAATAAAGCATAAGATTTATGCTGTCTATCCTTGAAGAAAGATACAAAACAAGGTTTTTTTGGCATCTTGGCATTTTCTACATATTGATCTTGATCTATGACAAATTGTGCCAAAATATTCCCAAGTTTTGTGTACATTCATTTCATATTTCTAGATCATTTTAAAATTTTTAATTTCATTGAGCGATGCAAAAGTTATGACATTTTTAATAACATTTATTTTTTTAAAGTGGAAAATAAGTTTTTTTTTTGGCCCTTAAGTGGAATTGTTTTTCTATCAAAAGTGCACATAGGGGTGTATGGGAGGATTATTTAAGTATTTTTAATTTTATGTGATTTAATTATGATACCAATCAAGTGGTTGGATGACTATAATATTTTCTAATTTGGTCACAAAAATCAATTTGTATTGTTTTATTTATTTATTTATTTATTTATTTTTTATTTTGATCCATTTTACAAAAAATTGTAACACCTATAATTTTTAAAATGTAACTTAGATTTGAGTTCTATTTTTTTTAAAAGTGCATGGTTTTCAATTATCTATCCATTGGTGTCATTAATTTTTAAAAAATACACTACTTTTATAAAGTGAAAAATTAGGTGGGGGGGTCCTTAATACAATCTTTTGGGGGGGTTATCTCAGTGCTGATTTTGTGCACTTTTTTGCATTCTTCTTGATATTTGATAATTCATTAGCATGGATTCTACTCTGGTGTTGACCATTGTGATATTTTGACTACATATAATTACCATACATGGAGACCTTGAATGGAAAAATTCATAAAGTTCAAAAAATTATAGTCCCTAATGAATGAAAATCAACCATAATTTACACATGAATTTGAAAAATTTAAGTATAAATGTAAGTTTGAAGAGTGTATGGGTTTGATTGGAGGTTATGTGAGTGATAGTCTTTTATTTCATTTTGATGCCTATGTGATTCTCTATTTAAAATGTGGACTAAGTTAAAGGGTTTGTTTGGGAAAGTAGATCACTTGAGAGTGATGAAGCTTGAAATAGAGTTTACTTAACTAAATCCAGATGGCTTTGCCTCCATTATAGACCACTTCACTAAGTTTAAGCATTTTTTGACATAGTTGAAGGGGAGTAGATGAGATAAAAATGATGAAGAGTATGTGTACTTGATCTTGTTTAAGTTGAGCGGCCTATTCCAAATATTTGCTTCTATTTTTGTCTCTAGTATATATGGCTTAGGTGCTACATTAAAAATGTTAGATCTAGAGTTGTTTTGTTAGATACTTACTGGGGAGGAATATAAATTATCTCAACTTGGGTCTTTCACTTTTCAAAAAGTATTAATTACATCACATCTTAAGACAAAAGGAACAACTAAGAGTAAGGAGAAGAACACTCTTCCTACATATCAAAATGCACCTAAGCCCAACACTAATAAATCTAAACCCAAACCATCTCTCAAATCCAATAATAAGTTTGACCTATCTTGATCCCATTATGGGGGGATTGGTCATGAAGAGTCTCGATATTTCAAAAGAATGCAAGCCATAGAGGATGCTTTTAGGAAACACACGATTTATATCTCCAGTCCTTGTCCATCTCATGAGCAAGGGAAAGCATTTAATATTATTGGGACATCATAGTTACCTATTTCAGATAGTTGGGTTCTATTTTTTGGTGCTTCACACCATATGACTTATACCAATGAGTCATTTGTATCTCTTGGTCTGAGTTCTACTTCTAACATTAAGGTTGGAGATTTTTCCTCCATTTATATAAAGGGGAAGGGTGACATACAACTAGATGGTGGCCACATCAATGATGCATTATATGTTCCAGACATCACTACCAATCTACTTTTAGTTTATCAGATTTTCCATTCTTCACAGGGTAAGATAATGACTTTCACACCACAAGGTACTAAAGTTTGAGTTTTGTTAGATCCACACATAATTATTACATAGGGTGCTATTGATCATAGCTCTCGACTCTAAAATTTTGAAGGTTTTTATGATACTATTCCTATAGGTATGTGTTTAGTTTCTCATGCAAATTATGAGAGTCAGCTTTGGCATGAGATATTTAAACACCTAAACTATAAATATTTAAAGGAGTTGAGCACTCACAGTATGGTAGAGGGTCTTCCTATAGTTTCATGTCTTTATGGAGTTTGCCTAGGTTGTGCATTGGTTTAAAAACACCATGATTAGTTTCTTAAGGGTATGCCCATGAGATCTTCACTATTTGAGCTTATGCACAGTGATTTTATGGTCTTTCCTATTCATTTCAATAGAGCTAAATATACACTTAGTTTTATTGATAATTTATTGAGGCATACTTGGGTTTATTTCCTCAAGTACAAGAGTGGTGTATTTTCTCACTTCAAAGTGTTTAAGGCTTTGGTTAAGAAACAATCTTTGAGTTGTGTCAAGAAACTTCGTACATATAATAGGGGAGTATTTTAGTCAAGATTTCTTCAATTTTTTTGTAGTCCATAGTATTGTTCACCATTATTTTATTGCTCATACTCCATATTAGAATGGCTTAGTAGAATGAAAGAGATGAACTCTAAAGGACATGGATAACTACATGATGCCACATGATTTACCTCCTATCTATTAGACATAGGAAGTTAATTATGTGAACTACATTCAAAATTATACACCACATTGAGCATTTGAGCATATGACTCTAGATGAGGCTTGATCTATAACCAAGTCTAATGTCTCATTTCTTTAAGTCTTTGGGAGTTTGGATTGGGTGTTTGTACCAAAAAATAAGAGGAAAGCATTGGTTAAAAAGAGCAAACTTTTGATTTTTATAGCGTATTATGAGGACATGAGAGATTATCATCTTTTAGATCTTGATACTCATGATGTTTGTTTTTTAATACATGTACAGTTTGATGAGCACTTTACATCTCATGACTGTTCATCTTATTCATGCCTTATTCTTCTTCTTTTGATGATTCACTTCCTATTAAGGATTCATTATTTAAGGATCTATTTCAAGATATTCTTGAGGAGGTTATAAATGATGAGGATCCTATTTACACTAATGTTGACACTATGCCTAGGTGGGCTCATACTATATTTTTTGAGGCAACACCTTTCAAACATGATCTTCCACCTGCTTGACATCATCATGCACATTCTATGTGTACTGGACTTTTGTGTTAGGCATTCTCTGAGAATCCATAGTCTTTTTCATAGGTTCATGGGAAACAAGAGTGGGATGATGCAATGATAGATGAGGATTCTTCATTGATGAAGAATCACACTTGGGATTTAGTCACTCTTTTTAATGGAAGAAATTTAGTTAGGTGCAAATGGATTTACTATACCAAGTATGTAGCTGATGGGTCCATTGAAAAGTATAAGGTACATCTTTTTATAAAGGGATTATCATAAGTTGAAGGTATTGACTACTCTAAGGCTTTTGAACCCATTACCAAGATGGATGTTATTCACCTTGTATTTTTTGTTGCTACATCACAAGGTTGGCTAGTATATCAAATAGACATTAAGAGTGTTTTATTTCATGAAGACTTACATGAAAAAATATATATAGATCACATTATTGGGTTTGTTCATGATTCTTCTCTTATTTGTCAACTTAGGATGTCTCTTTATAGTCTCAAACAGGGCCCTTCAAGTTTGGTATGAGAAGATGAATTCATTTCTTCTCTCTACTAATTTTATTCACTACCATTCTGATCCCATAATGTATATTCAATATATTGGGGAGGAAATTATTATTTTGGTCTTGAATGTTGATGATATTGTTGTCACAGGTAGCTCCTCTTCTCAGATTTAAACTATTCAACAGGCACTTTTAACACAATATGTCATGACAGATCTTGGTCTTTTGCATTTTTTCCTTGGTTTATAGATTTCATAGTAAGATATAGGGATCTATTTGAGTTAGTAAAAGTATATCCTTTATCTTCTTCAGCATTTTGGCATAGCTAATTGCAAGCCAAGTCCTTATATTTTTTAGTTTGGAGTGACTCTCATTGCTTCTTGTACTATTCCACTTTATGATCTTATATTTATAGGTAGATGGTTAGGAGTCTTATGTATTTGACCCATACTCACCTTGATATATTATTTAAATTTTGGGATTGTATCTAGGTTTTTACATGACCCTTATGACACTCATTGGTAGGCTACCAAAAAGATTTTATGATATATGTGAGGCACTACTCATTTTGGGTTAATTACACTAAGGGTTCTACTTGGTTGGATACATTGATTCAGATTGGGTAGGTTCTCTTGATGATAGGCATTTCACTTCTGGTTACATATTTTGTCTTGATTACTCCCTTATTTCTTAGTTGTGTAAAAATTAGTAGGCTATTGCTCTTTCATTTATAGAGGTTGAGTACAAGGTAGTAACTCTAACAAGTTAGTAGATTCTTTGGCTTCGTCAATTATTGATAGAGTTTGGCTTCACATAGGATTTAATCACTATACTTTGGTGTGACAACCAAAGGGTAATTGATATATCTCAAAATCTAATTGAGCACAGTGGACCAATCTCATCGAGGTACATATGCACTTCATTTGTCAACATATTTAGGATGGCATTCTTAGCTTGGAGTACATTCTAACTCAACATCATGTTGTAGACATCTTCATGAAGCCTTTTTCATCACCTCATTTCTTTAAATTGTGTGGCATGTTTGGGGTTTTAAAATTTGTCCTTGGGGGGTGTTAATGAGGACATACTCCTTATTTAGTTCATGGATACATATTATACATGAGTACCTTATTAGGCCTAGTTACCAAGACTCATATTATAGATATGCCACTATTTATTTTTTGGATTTTTTTAGCCTCTAGATTCACTTGAGTGGAGGGGGGGGGTGTTATAGGATATATTTTCATGCATTTTATCATGTTTTCTAGTTTATTATCTAGCTATTTCATCTTGTAGTGAGTTTTTCCTATGTGAGTATATATCCCACGTTGACCAATTAGGCTAGTTCTATGTTTTACCTTATCTATTTTTGTAAGAGATTTTATTTGTACTAGTATTTAATATTTATGAATAACACTTGAATCACTATACTTTGAAATCAATTGTCTACACCTTCATGTGTGATGTTTATAGATTTATCACTTCTAAATCTTGGGTTGGAATGCTTGTTCACCATTCCTAACAGATTTTGCAATATTCTCATATAGGTGATTTCATCAAATTTTAGTTTTATGTGTGTGTGTGTTTAGTCTTGCCTTTATGAAATTCATGTATCACAAATTCTCACTGATCCATTCTTGGATCCAGTAGATCTGTGGCATTCTTCAAAAGACATGGATGTTCAAAGAGCTTGAAAGGCATTGAATAATAAAAAATAATCTTTTTGGTGTTAGTAACACTCAACATGAAAAAATACAATAGGAGGACCTAACTAATCAATCATGTCAATTAGTTCAACACATTTTTTTGTCCAATATAACCTTGTTCACCACAAAATAAAATTTAAGTGCATTAAGTTTTCAAAAATTCTTTCAATGGGCATTGTATGCAGTCTTTCTCGAAGATACATTACAATAGTTTGAAAATTATCTTTGATATATTTTTTAACAAATGTAGTTATTATTTCCTTAGGTATGATGATGCATCATAATAATAATTAGATAAATCTGATCGAATAATATTTTATGTTAATATCAATTATTTCTCCATATTCATCAGTATGTTTTTAAAAGAACATTAATTGTAAATTGATTTTTTTTTCTCCCCTATTTTTGTCAATATTCTAATCTATGTCATTCCTTCATTTGAATAATAATATATGTTATACCATTGTATATAGATGTCTATGGATAATGGATTGTGAACTTCTATGTTAGTTGGTTCCTCTTATAACTTTAATGCTTCTTGTAAATGATAGCCAAATTTTTCTAGGGATTAACATATTTTTGAATTATTCCTCTTATCTCAACAATCCATCTATTTACATACCATCTTAACACAAGTAAATCAATTATATGTGCTAGTAAATTACTACAAATTGATTTTTTTTCTAGATGATTTCAAGAGTTAGCTTCAAACACACTAAAAAAAACTAACTCTATAGTGAGTGCCTCTGGAAGAGAGTTATCATTAGAGGTTTACATTTTCAATATGAATTTTGCATCAAAGCAAGGTACTTATTTCATAGTGAGATTTTGACATCCCACTTTTAAATTTTCCATTGCCTTTTCTCTTGTTCTATGCATACAAATGTAAATTTACTCATACGATCTCTTATTCATTTAGTCTTTGCATGTATTTGATTGATACATATATGTAAATAATTCAAAACACTTGTAAATAATTGGCATTGCCCCATATTTTTCAATTCTTGATCTGATGCTAACATTGACCACAACTTGTCCATGTATTTTCCCAAAATACCCCTCATAATGACAAAACTAGTTGCCCCCAATAATGCAATCATGACTGAGCCTACAATGTCAGACATAAATAAAACCACTAAGCAAATGCATAATATCTATGACATAAACATTCATTTGAACTTCATGCATAGTATATGATCAAGTTGTTTTACACTATATTGTGTCTCAAAAAAAAAATCACTATGCATTAATTTGACAATCTAAAGTAAATCACAATTTAAAAAAATTAATTTCACATCAATCATTTTAAAAAATAATCATTCATATTAAGAAAAATAAGAAAGTAATAATTAAAGTATTTAAAATTAATTATAACAATACTTAAACATTGAAGTTTCATATTCAATTATACAATATTTACCACTCCCTATAGAAAAAATTATTTATTTTGTCACCAAATAAGGTTTTTAAAGAGTAAAAAAATAAAAAAACATAAAAATAAAATTTATAATTATTGTTCATATTTGTCAAATAAGGGACAAATCTATCAAGTAAGTAATTTTTTATAATCAATTTTTTTTTTATAAATTAAATATTTAATTGAATTGTAAATGATTAGCTATTACTTCACTACATCAAAAGGCTATGAATTCACATTTTAGATTTTGAACAAACTATTCAATTTAATTGATAGAAAAAATATTTAAAATAAAATTAGCTTCAAGTTTTTAAAAATATTATAGTTATACAAAATAATTATTTGAACTAAGAAATAAATAAATAAATAAATATGTAATAAAATCTTCCTTTGAAATCAAATCAATTTATCATTTTCAATTGAATTGAATCCATTTTTTTTGGCATCAATACATTTAAAATTTTAATATTATAAGCATGATCTCCTCATTAGGAAAATTAAAAAGCCTTGGTTTTAGCATTGTCTACCATCTAGCTTGGGATGTATTGGTGATGTTTCATCTTAAAACTTATTCTATCAACATACATTGATTACTAGCTTGAGCAAAAGTGAAAGTGCCCATATTTTGAGTTAGAAGAATTATGCCATACATTTCTCAAAATTTATCATACATGATCTTATTAAAAATGAAAAAAATAACAATGAAAATTTTAATCACTAATAAAATGAGCAATTCAAACAAGTAGAAGCACTCATATTTTTATAGTTAGGTTCTCCAAGAAGAACACTAACATTTTCATATCCATGTAGATGTTGACACATTTCAACATATCCCCTGTCATTGTGTCATTATCAACTGTTCTTATCCAAAATGTTTAGAAACATAAATTCTGATGGTACCTATTCCAATCTTGGCAAAAATACCAAACCAAGATCCTTCATAGAATTGTGTAATTAAACTATGAAACACAACAATGCTATCTCACTGATGTTGGAATTTTTATTAATCAATATCAAAATCTTAAGTTATAATGTAACTTATGTAAATACTTCCATACTTGTATAAAGATCAATTCCTTGTGAAGACTTCAAAGATAAACACTGTCCCATTGAAATTGTAAAACATAATATATAATCATTGTGTTATTAATAGATCATGCTAATATGATTTTATATAAAATATTATCATTGATAATAAAAAGCTTCATGTGACATAATTTTATGTGGTGCAATAGATAAACTAGAATCTCTCACACTAGATAAAAAATATCACTAAGTCACTCTTCACACATTTCCCAATTTTTAAAAAATCTCAATTCATATCTTAAGATTGATTCACAACATAAGTAATTTTAATTTCAAAGTAATAAATATATCATTACATTTTCCATAGATTACACATTATGGCATAAAGAAGTATATATATATATATATATATATATATAAAGGTTTATGTTTTAAGCAAAGAAAAATCTAATGAGGTTATCAAATACACATTTCATTAGGTCACTTTCATTTGCGAATTATGCTTACTGATATAAAATTAGGAAGAATAAGCCACACTTGACTTGAATTCTCATCTGGATAGTTGTTGTCCTTAGCCTCATTCATGTAATCTAGTTACCACACTTGCCTTCCAAGGAACTCATACTTTCCACTTTATTTCTAAACAAGGTGAAATGATTGGTATATGTGTACGTTAAAACTAACATTTTGACAACTAATATTTTGCCATGTTTCTTGAAAAATACTCATCATTTCCTTTGTAAATCTTGCATTTGTAGTGATGAAAAATGTATTAACAAACAAAAAGAAAAAATTAATTTGTAATATCATCATTCATTTTTGCCAACATTTTCAGAGAGAGCAATAGATGTGAGGACACGCTCATGACATATGGTAGTCCAAGAATTAATATGGGAATTATGCATCAATAGGGCATGTTTTAACATTAAAATTTATTATTATTATTATTATAACTTATTACACGATACTTATAAATATATATTATAAAAATATATATTAATATTATTATCTTATATTTATTTTCATTTATATATATAATTAATACATAAGTAATAATTATATATATATATATATATATATATATATATATATATATATATATATATATAACAATAATATTTTTAGTTATAAATATATTTAATATAATTATCTATATGTTATTGTAATATATCATATTTGTAATTATATTATATTATTTTATATATAACTATATATTATTAATAATATATGCAATAAATTATATAAAAATAATAATAACATTATGTCATTTTTGTTCTTACCACTATTTTTTTTAGTATTAGCTCTCTTTAAAACTGTGATCACATTAAAAATAGTTTTGAAACTTGAAGCTCAAAATTTTTTGATTACATATGACTATGGAATTAATTTATTCATTGATAAGGTTTCTGTAAGGATTTTATTGATTAGGATTGATCTATCCACAATCAACATTTACCTAAAGAAGAGTTCACAACTCACCCCCCTTCAAATCTAAACATTGAGTGAAGCACATTGAATTTCATGGCTAGAATTGGTAATAAATAATTTATTTCAACAAGATACTTCAACCTAAATCATATTAACATACTAAAATTCATTTTAAATCTTTATTTTCATTTATATATATATATATATATATATATATATATTATCATTTTGGATACGTATTTATCTTTACATTTTACTAGTAACATTACAAGACAAAGTGCAACCTACATTAGACAATGCAAACATACAAAAGTAAACATCTACAATGCAGACATGATTTCCATATGATGTGACAATATTGATTTCTAACCAATTATATCCCATTACACTATGCTCAAATATATAACAAAGTATGTAGTAAAAGATTAAAATATATCTGAAAGCTGCCACCATATGATGATCATAATATTAGTAAAAATTATAAATGAAAGCCTTGTAATGGTTGCATATAACAAGTTTCTCATAGAAACCATTTTTGAACTTGAGATAGGTGCACAATAGACATGCCATGTCTTACAAATTCTCTCTCTATCATTTTTTAGAAAACCATTCATTACCCTAAATGTTGGTAAACAAATATTCAAACATGTCATTCAAAGTGTATCCAAGTTAGGCCCAATACCACCCTTCATCAATACATAGATACATTATAATTATTTTTAAATATGATACAATTGATTGAGGTTATACGGACATGGTATTTGAATAGTCAAATGAAAAATACTTAGTTGAGAGAGAGAGGTTCAAGAAATTGTATGCATCTTCCTTTAATTTTATTTTATTCCTCTTATTGATTCACCATCATATCAAGCTTTATATTGGGGAGATATTTTACTTTACAAACCATTGTACAATGATACAATATACATTAGGATAACTCATCCATGGAATATTGTTAGAATAATTATAAAACCTAAAAACATTTCTGAAGAAAATAATGATAATGACATATAATAAGATGCACAAATGCAAATAGAACTACAAGAATAGGATGTTATGTCCCACATACACCCATTAGGGACCATAAATTAGATCAACATGTTTGGCCTCTATGAATTTGATAATAATCAACATTGGAACCATACTACTTTATATTAACCAACCTACACACAACAATTCCATAATTAAGAGATACACAACACAAAGGCCCCCAAATTCTAGATGATGAGTGCTCGAGCCCATAGATGAGTTGTCTAGTAACTAAAAAATAAATTTAATAAATTTTTTATACCATGAAAATAAAACACAAGCTCCACTACTGAAGCTAATTATTAAAGGAACACTAGCTACAAGGAAATTATTCTTGATTGGCGACATCAAACATTACCTAATTAGACTTGCATGTATAAATGGTTCTCCCCTACTTATCCTTGCTCCAGCTGGTGTAGCCATGTTCAACATATATATGTAAACTATGCATTCATGAAATCACATTTCTATCTAGGAAATGAAGGCACTTAAGGGACAAGCACTGACAATTTTCCAAGAATAATTGAGACACAAAATATTTGCTAATTGATTAAATGAGATTCAATGGCCCAAAAATGCTTAGTAATATAAATAGTCACTTACATGAGATATTACCTTTAAATAACAACAAATATTTTGATGTTTGTTTAATTATACTTATTTTAGACCCAAGACAACCTCTCCTCCTGATAAATGGCATTACAATGTATGCAAAGAAGTCATTTGGTCAAACATTGTAGAAATTTTTTAACAGGGTTGTTACATTAACACAAATTTTCATCAACAAGGGTGCATAACACACCAAATACTATTCAAAAAATTATTAATCAACATTAGAAATGCAAACCCAACAAAAGAGGACTGAAATATGTTCATGTCAATAATAGAGTCCTTCATATTTCTATAAAAACAACAAACATTTAAAAGATCAACACATTTATAAGCAACTAAAAACTAGGCTACACAGTATAACAAGAAAATGCTTAAATTTTTAAGCACTCCAATTGTAATATGTAGAGAAGAATAAATGACACTCAACTAGTACCAATAGTGCTTCTATTTAAAGGAAAAAATATTATGTTGACATCTAATATATGGGTTCAATTAGGGTTATGAAATGGAGCCATCACAGTAATTCTTCACATTATCTACAATATATATTCAAAACCACATCTTAGCCATGTATGTGGTTGGTACCTTCGATAAATACTTTGGTCCACCATCACCTATCCAACACATATGTTAATTACTCTAGTTACATGAATAAATCATCAACAAATTCCTATCAAAATGGTATGGGCCCTAACCATACATAAACCACACTATCAATAAGGTAAAATTTGATATTAGGAACATTAATTGTTGAGGCATTATAAAATGTGAAACCAATGCAAACAAAGTATTTTTTTCATATTCTTGAGTTTTAGAATTAGTTTTTTAATATGTGTTATAAAAAAATAGTTCATTTATGTTTATATTTGGTAAATTTAGGGAATGTGATAACATTTTTAGGGAAATTTAGTATTTATCATTGTTAAAAAATTATATTTTTTATCCTTTAATTATTTTTGATATCAGGATACTAAAATGATGGGCTAAATTTGATGGTCATATGATTGTATTATTGGTAATTTATGATCTCAATAAAAATATTTGAATCATAAGACTCCATATCTTTGTATTTACTATTATCATCATTGTTGTCTTTTTTATGTTATTATTTCTTTTCATATTAACCCTCCCTAAACATGCATTCAGATCCATCATGGCTTTAAACCTTGATGCCTATTTTATTTTAATTATTTGTTTACATAATTACTTTATTCAATGGACCTGTTTCTTTCACTAGTTATTTTTTTAGTAGAGCTAATTTTGAAAACCCAATTTGCCCAAAGTCACCTAGCACTAACCCAACTCACCTAAACATCCAAGTGTTGAATATATAAGATCAATGTGAGTTATCAACTAAGGATAACATAACACACATACTTAAGACTTGACTAGGTCTGCATATGAAGTTACATCACTCATCTCAACCTTGGTCCTTTTCATGAACCCTAACTCTTGCATTCGATAGTCATCTACCTCAACCGGGAAGCTCCCCAAGTTCTATGGGCAATGCCTCACATCTTCCCCACTTAACTTAGTAATTCTATAGATATCAGTGTGTCTTATCTTCAATTCACACATCAAAATGACATCACATCCCTTGATAAAGTAGTTGTAAATCCCTTGCATTGATCCACTCATGTATTATCCTTATTACTTCAGCCACCATCATAAAATGGCTCAAGTTCACATGTCCATAGATCCTAGGAAGTCATTGCACTACTCAATGCATCATTACACCTATCAATTTTTTGAGCTTGCATTCATAATGCCTCTTGATCTAACACATGTCTCTAGATTCACCCCTCATTACCTAGAGTTAGTATTGCTTCAATTTCCCACTACTTTCTTGTTCTCTCCACTCTTTGCATCTTTGAATTTTTTGGTTTAACATCATATTTTTACCTTAAAAAATAATATCAAGTCTCATTTGTTCTATCTTGCTTACCTAGGGCACATTGCTTATTTTGCCTCTTTATTAGTCACACCCTTCATTGACACAAAAATATTGTCTATATTCCATAGAAATTTGTTGTATTACTTAATAAACCACTACATCCACTGAGATTTAAGATCACATCACAATACCTCTAGAACTCTACTGCATGTTTTTCATTCCAAACATCATGCCTTTAGAGCTAATCCTACTTTAACCTCCTAATTTCTTACTTCTGCTCAAACTTAAACCATTGCAAGAAATTCATTCCTTATGTCTCTCTGAATTATTTTTCTAAAAATCAATCTCATTCCTCCACTTGAACCTCAAGTCATTCTTATTTTGACTTAATTTTCAGCCACAAGTGTTTCCACACTCATTTCACAAGATTCACACACTTGAGTCTTCATGTATCTGACCCCTTAATTGTGTAGGATTATAACATGTTTTGTTGATATTCCATTTACACTTCATAACACAACTATACAGTTGTTCCTTTCAGTTGCATTATGTAGAAATGTCCCATAATATCGCCTTTAATAGGATAAGATTATTATGGAATTAATTCACCACTATGGTACCAATTTAAGAGTTGGGTTTCATGAAGATGACTAAGATTGAGATGAGTGATGCAAGTTCGGATGCAAATTGAGCTGAGTCTAACTTGTGTGTGTAACACTAGCTCAAATTAAGAACTCACATTGATGTTATAGATTCATCACTTGGATGTTTAGGCAAGTTGGGTTAGTGTTGGGATAAAAGGCATAGTTTGGATGTCTCTAAACAATGGTTTTTAGGTAGAAGATATTTGAATGTCCAATGAAAACCCTAGATCTAGGTTTCAAATACAAGCCCTAATCATAAAGATATAAGAGAAAATTATAGGCACATAGTTTTAATGATTTTATTTTCAAAAAGAGAAATATTTTGTTTCTTTCACTTTTTTGTGGTTAATTTATGGTAGATATGAGGTTTTATTTTTTATCTTATCAAATTTATGGTACATGATGTGAATTATAAGTTATTTAAATTTATTACAATGACAACTAGAACTACATTTTTTTCCTTTTATCAATTTATTTATTTTTTAAGATTTCATGCAAAAATTAATTTATTTTGTGATAATTTCTTAGATCTTGACTATGTTTCAAAAATGAGAAATGAAGAAACGTGACAAAAATTAAAATGTGGCATGAAATGGGATTGGGAGAGGTCATAAGAAATTGATTTTGGTATATATATATATATATATATATATATATATATATATATATATATATATATATATATATATATATATATATATATATATATATATATATATATATATATATAAAAAATTGTTAATATTTAATTTATAAAATCATTAAAATTAAGCTACAAATATAGCTAAACTTTTAAATTGGTATAAAAAGTAATAGAAAATTTATATAATTTTAGAAAATTAAATCTATATAGAATGTTTTAATCCTTACTTATGATCTAATGATTTAAATAGTGTTTAAAATAAAAACATATATAACATATGTATTTTATGAAATCAAACTTCATTGAAATAGCCTAATTGTTCCTATATAGGCTCTGCAACACTCAAAGTTGAAGGATTACTAATGTTTTCCTTGACCTTCCTCTCTAGATGACTAGAATCTAGGGATCAAAAATAGGATATCTACATTATCTTATAACACCTCAATTATAAAGTCATCATCACCAACATACATGGAGCCAACATAATCCCATATTCTATGAGGTCCTAAAAGTTAATAAATGGAAACACAAGACAAAAGGTGAAGGTTGGAATGTACATAAACAAGGTTCTCCACATTTTTATTCCTAGGCCTATTACACTTCATTGAATGGATGAAGGCATACTTACTCCATTTCCACTCACACGTAGAAGAACTTGACAAATTTAAATCAAAATAAATATAATTTGAAATTTAAATAAAATTTAACAACCAAATTTATAGTTTCAAAATTAATTGAAATATTAAATTCAACTATTAAGTGATGATAAGCAGATAAAAAAACTAAAAACCTAGAAGAGGACATGAATTGTTCTCATTTGAAGTAGGGGTGTTGTTGTTTCATATGTCTCCCAAAATGTTTTGAGTTTTAAGTTGGTACAATCATATGTAACATCATGATGAGAAAATTTTCCCTTTGCATTAATATATGTGTGAATTCCTCCTTAATTCAAGAATGATTCTCTTTCGCGGCATAAAATCTATTAATATATACTTTCCATCCATAAGAGACCTCATCATCTAACCATGTTTTCTTATGAAACCAACTTAGATTAAGTGCCAATGTAACATAATGAATAGGACTATGCAGCATATTCTACCTTCTCTCACTACATGCCCAAACCAATACCTTTGTCAATTTATCATATGTAGAAGCTCCATCCATAATTATTACCTCTATACTTTCCATTATTTAGTCAAGGATCTCAAAAAAATCTCACATGCATGGATTATCACTATTAAAGAGTCTAAGTACCTTAAAAAAGGGATAGAAAAGTTTCAATAAGTCATTAGCTTGCTGCCAAAATAATGTAGAGATAGTGCCAATAATGAGGTCATAAATATCATCTCATGTAATGTTGTTGGTTTTAAGATGAATTATCCATCTATCCCACTCTACTAATACCACCATCTCCCTGAGTGATAACTTCACTTTTACCATGCGCTCCATCATCATGAATTGTGAAGTGAATCATTTATCAACACATCGAAGAAGATGAAAAGAGGGATATTTATTGTATATAACTTGTGACATAGAATGGATAACTACAAATTGTTGAATTTTGTTTATATTTCCCAATAGCTAACTAATCCATGGATGTCTATCATGTAAATATTTGATAAATAAGTTCATTCAATGAACTATAAACAATGCCCAAAATACCTATGGATAGTCATCCTCAAGCATGCCTCCCACTAAAAAAATATTTGTAGCACTATCTGTGATGACTTGTAATACTTTATGTATCCCCACTTGCTCTATTGCTCATCGAAACAAATCCATCAAGTAATTTTCATCTTTTAGATGACATAAAGTGTCATGCAATTTTAAAAAAATGATTTCTTAGGAGAGGAAACTAAAATATTTATGAGAATTTTATAAGAGGTATATTTATTAGAAACTATAGAAACCCATGTATATGACCAACTATCCCTAACATTATATAATCTTGCCTCTATGAGAGGCTTCTCGTCACTCAAAATTATTGTGTGAATCTTTTCATAACTTGGAGGAACATAACCTCTAGGATCATTATTTATCATTCTTAAGTTGTAACTTTCCATTAAGGGTACCTCAAAATATTAAAGGACATTCCATAACCAATAAATAGTCTCTCAATAGTTGCATCGATATTTTTCCTATTTGAAGCATCATGTATATTTACAATTTTACACTCATTAATGGAAATATTTTGAGTATATGGATGTGCTTGTGATTCCAATTGTGGTTTTAAAGAAACCATATACATATACTCCCTAATTAATTCATCTATTTTATTATTAGGGATTTTGTTTAAAATTAATATTGGTTTCCTTTTCCACATGCTAAGTGGTGGCTCAACATCGCCATTGAACTATTTTTATTTGTGAGTAAATAAGGGCACTTATATGTCTTGCTTCAAGAACTACTATAGTCTCCTCCTGAAAAAATTTAATTATCATCACAAAATTTTGTAATTTATTCTCAAATTATTTTATAGTTGCTTTATATTCTAGAGGATTTAGTCCCATATATCTACTGGACTCTGGGATAATGGGGATTAAAGAGAAAACATCCATTTTTGTCTTAACATTAATAAATACATTAGTTCAAAAAAATAAAAAAATTGAAGAGGAAAAATAATAAAGAGGGTAATCTACATGAAGTTTTAAAAATAAATACAAAATTTTAAATGAAACATAAAACATACCTATAATATTTTTATTGAATATGTAATTGTGCTTATTTGATATGGTCTCCTTAAAAATCACCTAATTCTCTTTTACATCAATTAACTATGTTTATATAATATAGTCTATAAATGTGGTTTGTAAAAGCATTCAATGAAGAAAATGCAATGATTTTTAACATTCAATGAATTAGAAATAAGAAATGTGAAGCTCTAAATTTTTTATCATGTTGAAAATAAATGTGAAGCATTGGATTTTTTAGTATGCTATTAATAAATGTGAAGCACTATATTTTTTAACATGCTGCAATAAATGTGAAGCATTGGATTTTTTAGCACGATGCAAATAAATGTGAAACACTAGATTTTTTAGCATGTAATGAGTTTTTTTCAACATGGGGTACCATTATGATGTGTTTTCACCTCCATCCATTGTATTTATGTGTTGTGGAGTTGCGTGATAGGTGAAATAACATATAAAACTTATTTGACTATTAAAGGTCTATCCAAAATGTCATCATCACCACGTGCCCATTTCAAAGCATTTTAACTAGAAGTGCATATGGGTCATTGTATTTATTTCAATAGGTAATTGAGATATATTTTGTTTGAATGAATTATTTTCATGAATACTATTGTTTATTTTTCTCCCTATTAGATATTAAATATTTGGTTGCTAGTAAATATCTATCTTGACATTTTACTAGCTACATTACAAGATAGAGTATGACCTACATTAAACAATGCAAACATACAAGAGTTAACATCCACAAACAAACATGATTTCAATATGACATGCAAATATTTACTACTAACCAGTTATCTCTCTCTATGTTATGCTCAAATATATATAAAAGTATATAGTAAAAGATTAAAACATATTTAGAAACTACCACCATATACTGACTAGAATATCAGTTAAAATTACAAATGAAAGTCCTATAATGGTGGCATATAACAAATTATTTACAAAAACCATTTTACACCTTGAAATAGGTGCACAAAAGACATACCACATACTATGAATTCTCTCTCTATAATTTCATAGTGGACCATTTGTTACCTTAAATGTTGGTAAACAAATTTTGAAATGTGTCTTTCAAAGTATAACCAAGGTAACCCCATACCATCCTCCATCAATGCATATATACATTGCATTTCTTTCTAAAAATAATGCAGATCACTGAGGTTGCATGAAAATGGTATTTCAATAATCAAATTAAAAATACTCAAAGGAGAGAGAGAGACGTTTAAGAAATTGTATGCATCCTCCCTTGATTTTATTTTATTCTTCTTATTGATTCACCATCATATGAAGCTTTCACTTGAGGGGAGGTTTTAATTTATAAACCATTATAAAAAATTATAGTAGACATTAGGCCACCTAAATAGATCATTGTTACACATTAGGAATAAATTATAATTACCTACCATCTATGGCATATTTTTAGAATAACTACATAAGATGAAAACATTTCCAAAGCAAGCAAAAATGATAATGACATACGAGAAGATGCAAAATGCAAATGAAACTTTAAGAACACAAATTTATGTCATGAACTCACCTATTAGGGACCATAAATTATATCAAAATGTTTGGATTCTATGAATTTGACAATAGACACCACTAGAATTATACTACTTGGTATTAATCAAACTACATAAAACAACACCACTATTCATAGATACATAACATAAAGGCCTCCAAATTATAGACGATGAGTGCTCAAGCCTCTAATTGCTAAATGAGTTGTATAGTAACCAAAAAATAAATTTCATAATTATTATAGACCATGTAGAAAAAACACAAGCTCCACCACTGAATCTAATTATTCAAAGAACACTAGGTATATAAAAATTGTACTTGATTGGAAACATTAAACATTGCCTAAATAAACTCGTAAGTAGGATTAGTTATCCTTAACTTCTCCTTGCTGTAACTGGTGCATAAAATTTCAACATACATGCATAAACTATGAATTCAAGACTTCACATTCATATCCAAGAAATGAAGGCACTTAAGGGACAAGCACTAATTTTTTTCCAAGAATAATTGAGACACATTGAAAATGTGCTCATTGATTAAATGAGCTTAATTGGCCCAAACATGATCAACAATATGAATAGTCACTTGCATGAGTAATTCCATCAAAATAAAAAAAAATATTTTGATGGTTGCTATATTATACTTGTTATGGACCTAAGCCAATCCCCCCTCTATAAATGACATACCAATGTATGCAGGGAAGTCATTTGGTGACACAATATGGAGAAAAATGACATATTTGTAACATTGTCACAAATTTTAATGATGAAAAAAATGCATAGGGGTCATCCCATTTCTTTCAATAGGGTTCTTAGTTATATTTTGTATGAATGAATCATTTTCATGACTAATATTATTTGTTTTTATCCTTATTAGATACCAAACCTTGGGAAGTGGATATAATTTTAGAAGACAAAAATATGAGTCTGAGTTGTGTTAAATAATATACATTATTAATAAAATTTTAGAGATGAGTGCACCTTGAGATGAAGCTATGACCATGTATATTCCCTAAAAATGGCATGGCCAATCCTAGAGCTCTATATAGGAAAATAAATGACATGATCGCACCTAAGTTATTGCAGCATTTTATTAATAGCATTTAAACTAAAATATCTTCATAGGGAGAGTATATTTCCACCTTAAATATTATATAATAGCATTTTGGTAATATTTAATACTTTTCTAACATTTGAATGCATGTTCTCTTCCAATCAGTTGCTTTCAAACTAAAAAATGGACAAGATCTAAGTTATGTGAGAGTTGTATTTTGTAAATAGGTTATGGATTCCAATAACTTAAAGGAGACCTTGCATAAGATATTTATCAGACACCTTAGACATAGGTTGAAACATTGAAATGATTTTGTTATAAATTTTTCCATCCTTTGCTTGTCAAATAAATTTGAGTCCCTCTATGTGTAGGATAGTATTGCCTTGTTGAAAATAAAGATTTGATAGTTGAAGGAAAAAATAGTATCATAGAAAAATACATGGTCATATTATATTGAATAGATTGAGATGATGGAGGTATTTCACTATAATATTACCATGTCACAATGTTATACCAAAAAATATAAATTATGAAAAATGTTAAATTTTCAAATAAGTTATTTTTTACGTTTCTTTGTGACACCTAGGTTACAATGTGAACTCCAAAACTTAGGGATTGATACTATTGGAATATCTCCCCTATCACATTTATTTGTTTCTTTCAATCATAAATAATACAAAAGTTTAATGTCAAAGATGTTAGACATTATTTTTGTACCATATTATCTATATCATGGTCAGAAACAAATTCTTTAATGCGTAAGTAATGTTCAAATGGACATTCATGGTAAAGGGGCAGGCTTAAAACGATTGGTGGCTACCTATATTTATTAGTACCCACTATGTAGGTAATATTATAACCACTTACAATTATTAACTAGCAATATAAAATGTGCAACAAATGCAAACAAAGTATTTTCTTCATATTCTTGAGTTTTAACATTAACATTTTAGTATATGTGTTATAAAAAATAGTTTATTTTT
>JARHVA010001321.1:2047500-2085000 GCA_037957365.1 Torreya grandis | reverse complement strand
ACTTCAATTCACCAATGTAATCCATGAAAATGTTTCTCTCCACTCTTTGCATGTCTGAGTTGTGTGGTTTAACATCATATTTTTCCCTTTGAAAAAAACCTCAAGTATTATTTGTTCTATCTTAATATCCTAAGGCACACTACCCAATTTGCCTCTTTATCAGTCACACCCTTCAATGGCAAAAAAGTATTATCTATAGTCCATATAAATTTATTGCACTACTTTATGAATAATTGCATATACCAAGTTTTGAGATCACATCACAATACCTTTAGATCTCAACTGCATGTTTTGCATTCCAACCCTTATGCCTCTAGAGATAATCCTACTTTAGCCTCCTAATTAATTTCTTTTTCTCAAATCTAAACCACTGTAATCATTTCACTCCTTGCATCTCTTTAAATTATTTTTCTAAACTTCAACCTCCTTCTTGCACTTGAACCTCAAGTCATTCTTATTTTGACTTAATTTTCAACTAAAAGTGTTTCCACACTCTATTCACAAGCATCACATACTTGTATTATAGTCTTCATGCATCCAACCCATCATATTGGGTAGGATAATAACACTTCTCGCTTATCTTACATTCATAATTCATCACGCAAATGCACATTTGTTCATCTCAGTTACATTATTTGGTAATAGACCATACCATCACCTTGAATAGGCTAAGATTATCATCAAATCGATTCACCAATCTAATATAAATGCAATATTTGGGGTTCATGAATATTAATAAGGATAAGATGAGTGATATAAGTTGAGATGCAACTTGAGCTAAGTTTGACTTGTGTGTGTGACACTGCCTCAAATTAAGAATTCACAATGATATAAATTCATCACTTGGATGTTTAGGCAAGACGTGTTAGTATTGGGGTAAAATGAATAGTTTTGGTGTATTTAGATGATGGTTTTTAGGTATTCTATATTTTAATATGTGATGAAAACCCTAGATTTAGGGTTTCATATAGAAGACCTAATCATAGAGATATAAGAGAAAATTTCAGGCACATAGTTTCAATGATTTTCTTTTTTGGTAAGAGAAATATTTGTTTATTTTACTTTTTTTATGGTTAATTTGTGATAAATATTAGGTTTTATTTATTATTTTGTTATATTTTAAGTACATGATGTGAATTGTAAGTGATTTAAAGTTATTGCAATGACAACTAGAACTATACTTTTTCCTTTTATCAATTTATTTATTTCTTAAGATTTCAGGCAAAAGATAATTTATTTTGTGATAATTTTATAGATATATACTATGTTGAAAAAATGTGAAATAAATAAGCATGACAAAAAATGAAACATGACAAGAACAAGAATGGGATAGCTTACGCATAAGAAATAGATTTTGGTATATATATATATATATATATATTAATAGTTAATTTATAAAATCATTAAAATTAAGATATAAACATAGCTAAACATTTTAAATTTGTATAAAAAATAATCGATAATTTATATAATTTTAGAAAAATAAATCTACATAAAGTGTTTTCATCCTTACTTATGATCTAATGATTAAAATAATGTTTAAAATAAAAACATATATTATATATGTATTGTATGAAATCATTATTCCTCCATAGGCTCTATAAAACTCAAAGTTGAAGGATTACTAGTGTTTTTGTTTAATTGACCTTCCTCTCTAGATGATTATAATCTAGGGATAAAAAATAGGATATCTAAATTATCCTCTACCACCTCAATTGGAAACTTTTCATCACCAACATCCATGGAGGTAACATAATCCCACATTTTATGAAGTCTTAAAAGTTAATCAAGCAAAGCACAAGACAAAAGGTGAAGGTTGGAATGTACATAAACTAGGTTTTCCACATTTTTATTTCCAATCCTATTACACCTCACTCAATTGATGAAGGTATACTTACTACAATTATGATCACATGTAGAAGGAATTGACACATCTAAATAAAAAAATATATAAATTATTTAAATTTAATTTGAAATTTAAAAGCAATTTAGCAATTAGCAAATTTATAGTTTCAAAATTAACTGTAGTATTGAATTCAACTATTAAGTGGTAATAAGTAGATTAAAAAAACTAGAAACCTAGGAGAGGACATGAATTATTATCATTTGAAGTAGGGATGTTTCTATTCCATATGTATCCCAAATTGTTATGATTTTTAAGTTGGCATGATCATATGAAACATCATGATGAGAAAATTTTCCCTTTGCATTAATATATGTGAGAATTCCTCCTTAATCTGAGAATGATCCTATCTCCTGAAATAAAATTTATTAATAGAGGGGTCCCATATTAGGGGATACTAATTCTATAATATTTTCTGAAGGGGTCCCATGTATCATCATATTTTTAAAAACAACTTACAAAATATTTGCACCTTGAAATAAGGAGTAGCTACTACTTAGTGAGAAGCTTTTGAGGGGTGGGATGCAGTAGGGGATGATGATTTACATGGATGCTCTTATTTTTTGGTTTTCAACTACCATTTACATCCAATAAATATTTTATTTTTATTTTTTAAACAAAAGTTTTGTAATAAAACACTCCTAATTTCACTCAGGAGCATGTATTGAACAAAAAATAAAAATTCATGAGACCGCTAATAAGGAAAAATACTCCTATAATTTCTCAATAGTACCCCCTTAAAAATAATTAGCTAGCCCCAACATGGGACCCCACTCTAAGATATACTTTCCATCCCTAAGAGACCTCTTCATATAGCCATGGTTTCTTATGAAACCACCATGTATTAAGCACAAATGCAACATAATGAAGAGGATTATGAATAATATTCCACCTTCTCTGACGACATGCCCAAACTAATTTCTTTTTTATTTTATCAGATGTAGGGGATCCATCCCTCATTATGACATCTAACCTTTCCATTATCTATTCAAGGATCTCAAAATCATCTCCTATGCATGGATTGTCACTATCAAAGATTCTAAGTACGTAAAAAATGGGATAGAAAAGTTATAATAAGTATTTAGCTTACTGCTAAAATAATGTAAAAATAGTGCCCATAATGAAATCATAAATATCATCACATACAATGGTGTTGGTTTTAGGATGAATTAAACACATATCCCACTCTGATGACACCACCATCTCCCATAGTGATTAATTAAATTTCACCATGCGTTACATCATTATGAATTGTGAAGTGAATCATGTATTAACACATCAAAAAAGTTGCAAGGAGGAATATTTATTGTATATAATTTGTGACATGGAATGGATGAATATGAGTTCTTGAATTTTATTTGCATTTCACACTAATTGACTAATCCATAGAAGTCCACCATGTGAATCTTTGAGAAATAAATTCGTGCAATGACCTACAAATGATGTCCAAAAGATATTTGGATAGTCATCCTCAAGCATGCTTCTTGCTAAAAATATATTTGTAGCCCTATCTTTTATGACTTGCAATACATCATGTCTTCCCACCTGATTTGTTACATGTCAAAATAAATCCATCAAGTAATTATCTTTCAGATGACTTAACTTGTCATGCAATTTAAAAAATGTCCTTTAGGAGAGGAAACTAAAATATTTTTGAGAAGTTTATAAGAGGTATATTTAATAGAAACTATAGAAACCCATGTATATGTCCAACTATCCTTGAAATCCTATAATCTAGCCTATATGAGAGCCTTCTCCTCACTCAAAATTATTTTGTGAAGCTTTTCGTAACTTGGAGGAACATAACCTCTAGGATCATTATTTATCATTATTAATACATATTTCTATAAAGGGGACCTCACAATATTAAAATACATTCCCTAACCAGATAATAGTCTCCTAATAGTTTCATCTATATTTTTCCCATCTGAAGCATCATGCATATTTTCAATTTTAGGCTCATTAAGGTAATATTTTGAGAATATGGATGTGATTGTGATGCCAACTATGGTTTTAAATAATCCATATACATATACTCCCTGATTAATTTATCCCTTTTAGTACTAGGGATTTTTTCATAAATTAATATTTATTCCCTTTTACACATGCCCAACAAGTGGTGCCTCAGTCTTGCCACTGAACTATTTTTATTTGTGAGGAAATAAGGCCACTTCCATGTCTTTCTTCCATAACTACTATAGTCTCTCCCTAAAAAAATCTAATTATTATCAAACACTTATATAATTTCTTCTCAAATTATTTTATAGTTACTCTATATTCTAGAGGATTTGGTCCCTTATTTCTAATAGACTCTGGGATAGTGAGGATTAAAGAGGAAATATTCAATTTTACCTAAACATTAATAAATACACCAATTCAAAAAAAAAAAAAATTTCAAGAGGAAAAACAATAAAGAGGGTAATATACATGAAGTTTTACAAAATAAAATGCAAAATTTAAAAGGAAAAATGAAACATACCTACAAGAATTTTCTTGAATATGTAATTGTATTTCTTTGATGTGGTCTCCTTACAAATCTCCCAATTCTCTTTTGCATCAATTAACTATGTTTCTCTAATATAGTCTTATTGAATATTTTAAATTAACTTTTTAAATTGAAAGCATGTAATAGTACTTAAATTTAAAAGAATAAATATATTTAATTATTATTTTAATTATACATATGAAAATAAAGCTTTTCATGCAAAATTTTAATATTAAACCTATTGTAGAAATAACTAAAAAGACTACTTTAGAAATGTGGTTTGTAAAGCATTCAATGCAAAAAAATGCAATGATTTTTTTAACAGACAATGAAATTAGAAAGAATAAATGTGAAGCTATGGATTTATTATCATGTGGAAAATAAATGTGACGTGTTGGATTTTTTATCATGCTATGAATGAATGTGAAGCACTATATTTTTTAGCATGATACGAATAAATGTGAAGTGTTGGATTTTTAAGCATGATGTGAATAAATGTGAAGCACTGGATGTTTTAACATGTAATGAGTTTTTTTTGACATGGGATACCTTTATGATGTGTTTTCACCTCAATCTATTGTAATTTGGTGTTTCAAACCTACATGACAGGGGAAATAACATTCAAAACTTGTTTGATAGTTAAAATACATTCCAAAAGGTCATCATCATCACGTGCCCATTTCAAAGCATTATAACTAGAATTGCATAAGAGTCATTGCATTTATTTCAAGATGGAACTAAGTTATTTTTGGTTTGAATTAATCATTTTCATGACTAATATAGTTTATTTTTCTCCATATCAGATATTAAATCCTAGGTTACCATTAAGTATTTATCTTGACATTTTACTAGCGACATTACAAGGTAGAGTATGACCTATATTAGACAATAAAATCATACAAGTCCACAATGCAAGCATGATTTTAATATGACATGTAACTATTTATTAATAACCATTTATCTCCCACTACGATGTTCACAAATATTTATAAAATTATATATCAAAAGCTTAAATCGTATATAAAAGCTACTATCATATGCTGGATAGAATATCATTTAAAATTATGAATGAAATCCCTTTAATGGTTTCATACAAAAAGTTCTTTAGAGAAACCATTTTCTACCTTGACATAGGTGCACAACAGACATACCACATCCTATGAGTTCTCTATTTAGTAGTTTTTAGTAGATCATTTTTTACCCTAAATGTTGGTAAATAAATTTTCAAACATGTATTTAAAACCATAGCCAAGGTAGGCCTAATACCATCATTCATCAAGGCATATATACACTGTCCTTATTTTTAAACATAATGCATCTCATTGAGGTTACATGAAAATGGTATTTCAATAGTCAAATGAAAAATACTTGATGGAGTGAGAAAGGTTAAAGCAATTATATGCATCTTCCCTTGATTTTATTTTATTCCTTCTATTGATTCACCATCAATTGAAAATTTCACTTGGGGGATATTTTACTTTACATATCATTATGTAAAATTATAGTAGACATTGGGCCAAATAAAAAAAATATTGTTACACATTAGGAATAAATTAGAATTACTTACCATCCATGGCATAATTTTAGGACAACTAAAAAATATAAAAACATTTTTGAAGAAAGCAACAATGTTAATGACATACAAGAAGATGCAAAATGTAAATGAAACTAAAAGAATGAGAAGTTATGTCCTACATACACCCATCAGGGACCATAAATGATATCAACATGTTTGGCCTCTTTTAATGTCAACAATAGACACTATTATAGCCATACTACTTGGTATTAATCAACCTACACACAACAATGCCACAATCCATAGATACACAACACAAAGGCTTCCAAATTATAGATGATGAGTGCTCAAGCCCATTGTTGCTAAATGAGTTATCTAGTAACCAAAAATTAAATTTAATAAGTACTGTAGACCATGCCAAGAAAAGGCAAGCTCCACCTCTAATGCTAATTATTCAAGTAACACTAGGTACACAGACATTGTACTTGATTGGCAACATCAAACATTGCCTAAATAGACTTGCACGTAGAATTAGTTCTCCCAAACTTCTCCTTTCTCTAAATAGTGTATAAAATTTCAGCATGCATGCATCAAATATGCATTTAGGATGTCATTTTAATATCCAGGAAATGAAGGAACTTAAGGGACAAGCATTGATAATTTTCCAAGAATAATTGAGACACATTGGATATGTGCTCATTGATTAAATGAGCTTCATTAAACCAAAAATTATAAACAATATAAATAGTCACTCACATGAGGCATTCCATAAAATAACAACAAATATTTTGATGGTTGATATATTATACTTGTTGGGGACCTAAGACAATCCCCCCTCTATAAATTACATACCATTGTATGCAAGGAAGTCATTTGGGGACACATTATGGAAAAAATTTGACACAGTTGTAACATTAACACAAATTTTAATCAACAAGGATGCACAACACACTAATTACTATCTGTAAATGCATAGGGGTCATTTAATTTCTTACAAGAGGGCTCTTAGTTTTATTTTTTATGAGTGAATCATTTTTATGACTAATATTATTTATTTGTATGCCTACAAGATACCAAACCCTAGGAAGTGGATATAATTTTAGAAGATAAAGACATATGAGTTTGGGATGTGTTAAATAATATGGGTGATCAATAATTTATTATAGAGGAACACCTTGAGATTAAGTTACGACCATGTATATTCCCTAAAAATGGCATGCTCAAACCTAGAGATATATATAGGAAAATAAATGATGTGATTGAAATTATGTTATTGTAGAATTTTTTTGAATGGAGTTTAAACTAAAATATATTCATAAGGAGAGTATGTTTCCCCCTTAAATCTTCTATAATAGAATTTCAGCCAAATTTAAGACTTATCTAACATCTAGCCAAATTTAAGAATAGTTAAAGCTGACCATAGATGAATAGATGGTTATCATGGATGCAAAAGAGTTAAACAATTTTCTTTAATTTGATAAGAAGTTGGTAGAAGAGGGCAGGTGGCATAGTCCATCTAGGAGGTAGTTATGCAGCTTGATTTTCATGGAACTTAGTAGAATATGGAGTTTGATCTATGTATACTTATGTCTTTAGTCTTATTTTTACAAATTTTATTGAATGGGTTTTGGTTGTCTAGTTCCTCTTTTATGATCCATTTTTATATGTTTTTTCTTTATAGTTGGGTGGTAGTATTTGGTTGTTCAAATTATTCATGGTTTAGGAACTTTGATGTTTTCATAGTTCATAAGAGTAAGAAACAAGTGATTTTTGGATTAAAAACCAATAACACAATTTTACCTAGAAATCACTAACTAATTATTCATGTTGCATTGTATTTTTGTGGGTAATCATGATCTTGTTATAATATTCATGTGATTTTTGGACTCAATTTTTTGGACATCATCGACTGAATGCTAATACCGATGATAAATATAAAAAAGTGAATTCAATGACCATATAACGTGTGTTACAAATGCCAAATAATAGACAAAGAAATGAAATGGATGATAGTGTTAAAAAAAATATACAAAATACACATGAAAATAGTGGAAATATAGAGGTAGATTTAAAGATGTTACAAATAATTTTTCACCATTGTTTAGAAGAATTGGCTTCAGCAAGTATGTTTTATATTTGTTAATAAATTTACCTTGGCATAAATATCTCTTGAGCACCTGAAGGTCCAATTTTCCATAGATGTTGACAAGAGAGGAAAGATCATCAATTTTCAGAATTGAATAATATGGATCCTGGTAGATAGCCACTTGAATAATTATGTAGAGTGTCATACAATGTGTATAGAGGGTGTCTTCCTACGTAATAAAAGAGGAAATATGTTTTCTAGGTAAGATATTCATACACTAATTTTTTTCTATATATAAATATATATCAAATGTGCTTACAAAAACTATTTTTTAATTATTTTTATAGGCACAATTCACCATTGCCATTGAATATGAATAGGTCAAAATTATTTGAAGACCCAAAAATAGGAGATAAAAATATGAGCCTGCAAGAAATGATGATCGTGTAAATACACATAACCAAAACATATTAAAATTGTGGAGAGCAAGTGTAGATTAACAACCTGTGCTTTCAAAACATGTGGTAATCAATTATATTATGAAATATGTATCAAAAACTGAGAAGAGTTATGAAAACTATCATCAAATGCTAATGCAACTTGCAAACATTGAAAACCTTGATGAATTAGTAGTTAGAGCATATAAAAGAATCCTAATAGAAACCTTTGTCAAAAGAGACATTGGGGCATAAGAGACATGTCATATGTTGTTAGAGCTCCCATTGGTAGAGAGCAGTAGAGTGTTTGTCACAATGAATGTTTCACATGAAGTGTTCAAACTGGTCACACATACTAAAGATCCAAAAAATGATAAACCCTTAAAAGCTTACATTGATGGATACATGAACATATCTTATGAAATGGAAAGTTTTTCACTTATAGAGACAACTATCATGGTCATATAATCCCAAGTTAAGAAAAGATAATTAATGGGAGGCTAGGAATGTTGAAACTATTGTGAGAGTATTCCCAAGGTTTACTATAGTGCTGATGTGGGAATAAAAAAATGGGTTAATTTCTATTGGTCAAAGTCATTGATTTACAATCCATTTCATAATATAGAAAGAGATATCATACTTAATGATGATATAATAACATCAAATTGGCACTCATTGAATTATAATCCTTGACATGTAGAGTAGAGGACTATGCTAGATGACCATGGAAATCAAAGTGATGCTGAATGTGATGATGTTCAAATTATTCATGAAAACACAATGGAACATGAGTTGGAAATCATATCAAGGCTACATAATGGTCAAATTATGGAAGTATCAGAATTAGATATGTTGGGTAAAAGAGATCTTGATAGACAAGTACCATGGAATCATGAATATAAAAGATAAGAATACACAACTTCAGCTATAAATTTCATAATCACAATGAAAGATAATGGTTTAATCATACTAGATGATATAAAAATTAATATTTCATATGTAACCTTAGGTGCCAAACAAAAAAAGGCAATTGATATAATCATGAGACATTTTATTCAAACTCATAATGTCGCACCACTATGCATGATAATTCAAGGAACAAAAGGAACAAGAAAATCACATCTAATTGGTACCATTTGTGAAGCTTTTCAAAATGAATAATCAACTATGAAATGTTGTCCACTTATATTACTTACACCAACTAGAGTTGCAATTTTTGATATTGGTGCTTCGATAATACACTCAACACTGTAAATCTCAATCATAGACTTTATTGAATTAGAAGGAACAAGACTCATAAGTTTTCAAGAATAAATGTGGCATATAAAATACATATTGATTGATGAAATGAGTTTCATTAGGGAAAATTTTTTATAGAACATAGATGCACGACTTCATCAAGCATTTCTAGAAAATGCAAACATGAGTTTTGGAGGGAGATCAATCATTTTAGACAAATATTTTAGCCAACCACCTCCTGTGAGTGATAAAGCACCCTATAATAGTAACATACATGGAAAATTTTTTCAGGAAGAATTCAAAATAGTTATTACTCTGGATAAGGTATTTAGACAAGAAGGAGAAAGTGACAACCAAAAAAGGTTTCTATGACTTCTCACAAATCTTAGAGATGCAAATCTGACTATTGATGATTAGAAACTATTGATGTCAAGAAAAAATAGTGTATTACACCCAAGCATCAGGGAATATTTTGACAATGCTATTCATTTATTTGCAACAAATGATAATGTGAAAAATCATAACAAAATAAAATTAAAGTCATAAAAAAGATTGATTATACGGAGCATTAAAACTAGAATAGGTAATACCAATCCATCAAGAGGTTATAATGATGAATTTGATGTGGACTTATTAATAGTTAAGGATGCAAGGGTTATGTTAACCTCCAACCTATGGATAGAAGCAAACTTATAAATGGATCTCTAGGATATATTTGAAGTATAGTATACAAACATGGAAGTTCCCCACCAGAGCCATCTACATATGTTATGGTGAAATTTGACAGTTACTTTGGAATAGCATTTACATATACAAATCCACATATAATTTTAATTACACCAATACAAAGGGGATAGATATGACAACTACCTTTAAGACTGGCTTGGGGATTATCCTTACACAAATCACAAGGATTGACTCTTTCTAAAGCAATAATTGATATAGGGCATACAAAAAGACCAAGTTAACATTTGTGGCCATATCACATATTAAATCTCTTGAAGGACTTAAAATTTGGTCTCTATTTTCATACAATAGATATGAGAAGTTAAAAATAAGAAAAAAAAAACTTTCCAAATAGAAAGCTAAGGAAGAGAGACTCAAGTCCTTAGAACTACAATAATGTCATTGGTCCCTTGCATGCATTTCTTAGTCATTGTAATTAGGACATGTAAATCAGGTTTGATTATATTAGTATTGTAACGATTTTATTTTTATATGTTGAATGAGAAATATTTTTAATGAATTAAATAAAGTAAATTGTGATGGCTAAAAATTGTTGGTTATTTAAGAAATAATAAGTTATTAAAAAAATTAATTTATTAAAAATACAAAGTTATTAAGAAATAGTAAGAAATAATAACTTAGAAAAAATACTATAAAATAATAAGTTTGATATATTTTAGATAATTATTTTGTTTATTATTATTTTGCTTGTGAATGTCAATTCTATTATTGAGTCTTGTTTTATTTAGATTTTTTTTTGTATTTAATTTATAAAATAATAAAGATTAGGTTTTGGTTTTTGTTGTTCTAAAATTGTTTGTGTCAATTTAAGCATTTTAGAATTTATCATAGTTTTCATAGATCCATCAAATAATATCAAAGTAAATTCATATTTCAAAATAAATAATTTAAAATAGGATTATGTGTGAAATTTATCTATGTTTGAAATTTTGTTTTGGAGAAATTGTATTTTTTAAAAAATAAAATTTTAAGAAGAAAGATGGTAAGAAGAGGAGGTTATGTTCATATGAATAAAAACATAATATATTTCCAAAGGAAAGTGGAAGAGCTTATAATAATTATAGAGTAGTATATAATAATGAAGTAAATACAAAACCTTATAGAGGTCATCAAAGGCTTGAAGGAGATGGTTGTGAGATTACAAAATTTTCAAGAGAGAAGAGAGATGGTTTGATTCACACTGATTAATTTAGAAGAGATAAATTAATTTATTTTAGAATAAGAGTTTTCTAATTTGAAGAACACATTTGAAATAATTTCATTCATCATGGATTTCATGAATGAAGATGGTGTAGTTGAAGGTATTATACACCTTATTGAAATTACACTTATGGGGCATGATGATGAAAATGAAAATTGAATATGAATATCTTAGATATACTCTTATTTGAAGAGAATGAGCTCATATAGGGTTCAAAGATTTTTCTTCTAGGTTTATAGTATTTTTCTACTGATTGAAACAGATAAGGACATGGATCACTTAGCAATCTAAAGGATAAATACTTTGGGGGCATTTATTCTCACCAAAAACATATCCTTCAAATGTCACATCAAGAACCTCAGTTTCTAAGATAGATATTAGAACCCTTATGAAGGCAGCTTGAAAGATGATGATCCATGATCCATAAAATGGAGAAAAAAGAACATTAATGAAATTTATTGAATAAAAATAATTTGCCATGCTAGAACCAACATAAATTAAAATAAATATAGTGGGATTTCATTGTATAAAAATGTTTTCATATTTTTGGGAGTACAATTAACTTAGAAGTAATTGCATGCATGGAGTAGAATAAACTAGAAGATGAAAAAACTATGAATTAAAAGCTTGTGTTAAAGGGTAATCTAAATAAATCTTTGCCAATGAATCAAATAAAGATGAAGTATTTGGAGGAGGGCCTTACTTCTTCAAAATTATGGGTCTCTTCATGAAGCATTGATGTATAGCTTTTAGGCTGATAAAGCATCTTCCAACCATGACACCTTTCTAGATCTGAATGTATGTTCCACCATAATAATTTTGTTCCATTTATGTCTTCAAAATAATTATCAATACGCTAAGTAAATATATTGATATATCAAAACCATATCATGGTAAAACCCTTTCCAGTTATGCTTGAAACTTAGTGGAGCTAGATCTCACATAACACCTTCCTAAGAACATCATAATGAAAGTAGGATAAATGGAGTGGGTACAAAATCTAGACTTTGAGAGTATCACATTATACTAGATGAGTTGTGATGAATACGAGAATCTCATTAAAGAATGTCTAGAACTACAAAAAATACCATGGAAAAAGTACCTAAAATAACTAAAAATGATTTGGAGGGACTTGTCAAGCTGAAAGAAATCATACCATCAAGAATAAGAATAAAAGAGTTTAAAAATATGTATCAAAAGATATAAAAAAGCAATCAATGAAAATCCATCTCAATGGAGGTAATATAATATATTTGAGAAATATAACTTTAGGAGAAACAAAAAAACATGGAAATAGAAGATATAATAGTGGATTATAGATCCAAAAAGGACCTATAAAATATAATCAAAGATCCAAGCATAGGAAAATTAGATCATTAAAATAAAAAATATCCTCAAGATAAGTAAATAAAAATAAAAACTATAAAAGAAGGTTCGAAACACAAGAAAAACATAAGGAAAACTTGACAGGCTTAGATGAGGAATACAAATCAAAATCAAAATTAAAAGAGGATATCATGTGAATCATGAAAAAAATGTATCTAAATTGCACATGAATCTTTGGGAAAAGGAGAAGAATTGCTAATAAAGAGAAAAAGAAGCACAGAGAAATAATTAAAGTAGGGACTCAACCTTGAGTAGAGACCCTCTTGTTGAGCACCAAGTAAAATAATCTTCCTAAATACATGTAATATGTTAGAATTTAAGGGGTCTAAATTCCCCATCCAAAAGGAGGAAGCTAATTACTTAGAATAACATAGATTTAATGTTGGTTCAATAAAGTAAACTAGAAAATCCATTAAATACAAGCGTATTTCAAGAAGTCTCATAGTAGAAATGGTATTGAGTGATGCCATAGGTATGGTAGGATGAATGGAATTGATATGATATCGTAACTCAGTCTTTATTGATATCATCTGGGTCCAAAACCAATATCTTATTTCAAAAGTGGTTTAATTAAGGTCTGAACATAGATTTTCCCTGATAAATATATACGACTCCTAGAACAAAGAAGAAAGAGAACAAGACTAGAAATAGATAGAGGCCAAAATAAAATCAAATGAGAAATTTTTTTCTATATTTGATGGTGAAATAAATACTATAATGGATGCCTCTAAAAATAAGGTAGGGAATATGAGAGATAAGGACAACATGAGCTTCCACAACTTCATGTTTAAGGTATAATTATGAGATTTTAAAACCTAACAAGGGTGGTTCACATGGTATAATAAAATAAGAGTAAATGATATTATATTGAATATAATTTATAGGTTCTTGGCATTGAGAAATTTAAAATATATCATGTAGTGAACTTCATCCATCTCTGACACCACCAAAATATGAATCTACATAACCTATAATTAAAAATCTGATCTTCGATAGCAAATTTTAGCATTTAAAATGCCTCTCAAATATTTGAATATCCACTTCACCGTAGACCAATATTCCTTTTTAGGATTAGCTAGGAATCAAATCACAACACCCAATACTTTGTATATATCTATTTTAGTGCACACCATGGAATACATGAGGATTCCTACTACTGATTAATATGATACATGAGACATACTTGTCTTCTCCTCCTCTATTCTAGGACACTAGTAAAAAGATAGCTTAAGATGTATAGGAAGTGGGGTAGTGACTGGTTTTACATTCTACATACTAAATCATTGTATAATATTTTCAATGTATGTCTTCTAAGACAACTAAATTTTCTTTCCTTTCCTATCCCTATATATCTTCATCCATAAAATTTTGTTTTCTACTCTTAAATCCTTCATCTCAAATGTCCTAGCCAATTAATCTTTTAAATCATTGATTTTATTCATTTTGGGATCTACAACCAACATGTCATCAACATATAGTAGTAAGATAATAAAACTTCCATCATTCAACCTTTTATTCTATGAATACTTATTTCAATGAATTTCTTGCTTATATTTGGAAAGGAGAAGAAGAAGAAACTAAGTAGGGTATGGATGAAAAACTTGATTGGTTGTGTGTGCATGTAATCAAAAGATTGTTAAGAGCTCCTCTTTGGCTGGGGAGGAATACTCACAGATAGAAAAATACTAAAGCAAACTTGTTTTTTAGATAGATAGTTGGGTGGATTTCCTAGTGATAGCTAGATCCTAGAAGTGAGAGATTCCTTAGGGGTTGTAAATCCACATGTTTTAATAATTAAGTTTATAAATAGAAAGGAAAGTACTTACATCAATAAGTCAAAGGTATTAAAAATGAATACAAAAATGTTTGCTAAGAAAAGTAGACTATAAATGATTAAATTAATAATAAAATAATTAATACCATTGCTATAAGGTTAGGGTCAGTTTCAAAAAATTATAAGGGGGTATATGAACAGGAAAGAACATAGAAAATTAAATTTGGTTGGGTGCAGGTAGGTAAAATTATCTTTCTAAAATTCACCACCATATTGATCGTCGATGGGTGAGATAATCATCAATGGTTAAGTTGGCCATTGGTGGTCAGGATGACCAACAATAGTTGGATAGACCATCAATGGTTGATGCAACCATCAATAGTTACTATATATAGATTTGGGTTGTTGAATTGTTGATTAATTGGATCTTAAAATGAGATTCCAGGAGTTGGGTGAGTGCTTGGTTGAATTTAAAATGGAAATAAAATATATGAATACTGAGAATCAAGTACTTATTTTACCAAAACTTGAGTAGGTAAGTGGTTGAGGTAGTTAACTTGTTAGTGTAATCTAGTTTTATTTCCATAGAGTAATGGTACTTGACAACTTGATTGAAAGGTGGTGGAAAGTCAGCTCTCTGATATGATTGCTGATGAAAATGATTGACCTACAAAAGAAACTCTTGGATGCACAAGCCCTTGATAATAATTACAGATCCCTTTCACCTCCCAGCTCCTCTCCTCTTATAGGTACAAGTAAGAGGTGGAAGTGGAGGTTCAACTAGGATATTTAATTATAAATCATCCATGCAAAGGATTAAAATAGGATTTAGATAATTTATATTTATTAAATCAACATGGATAGTTTTCATGATTTTGGGTAAGGAGGTGAACCCTGATCGTCGATGGTCAAGGTGACTGTTGATAGTCATCCTAATCATTGACTATCGAGGTTGAAGATAAAAAGGTGGGTAAAAGATAGGTTAATCTAGTTGGGTAAACGAACTATGGTTGGGTTTGATTAGTGATCAAATGGGGAAATTGGTCCCAATGGGGTCCTAAGTGGTCTAGGGGTGCTTTCAACATTCACATGCACAGTGTGTAGATTTTTGGTGTCTATATTTTACCCCTTTTTGTTATGTAGCCTATAATAAACTAGTTACAAAAAAAAACAAAGTAAAGGTCGAAGGTCAGATTACCTTGAGCGTGGGAAGAGGTGTTCCCCTTCAAATCGAGAAATGACAAAGGATAAGAAAAATGGGTGTGGGTTTGACAAGGTTGGTGATGACAAATGGATTGCATGAGTGATGGGTGATAGGTTAGGTACTAAAGCATAAGTAGGCATGTAAAGAGTGACAAAAGGTTTGATAGCTAAGATTATATAAAGACTAGGGTTACCAATGTTGGTAATAATAAATGTTAGTTTTAAGGGACAAGTGAACAATATATTGCATGACTTTAATTAGGCATGGTAGTTGGGTACACCTATTAGTCTCTCAAACAAGGTTGGTATTTTGGTGGGTATCCAAGGAAGAAAGTGGTCTCGGTGAAAATACAAGTGTCATGGGTATCTAAGGTAGGAAGTGCTCCCATAAAGACACAAGTGGGTCAGGTAAGCATGAAGTGTGCAAGTTCAAAAGGGTTAATATAGTAATGTTATCACTATGGTCAAAGGACCAGGCAAAAAAGTGTCATAAAATGTGTGCTAGTTATATTGAAATGGACCAATGGTGAAGTGATGAGGTGGTTAGGGTGGGTAGACAATGTAGTTTTTAAGGGTGGGTAAGGTGATGTTGAGGTTGTTTAAAGATAGATTTTAGAAGGTAAGACCCAAAAAGACATCTTAAGATGTATATGAAGTGGTGTACTAACTGGTTTTACATTCTACATACTGAATCATTGTAGAATATTTTCATTGTATGTCTTTTGAGATAATTAGATTTTCTTTCCTTTCCTATCCCTATGTATCTTCATCCCTAAATTTTTTGTTTTATACTCTTAAATCCTTCATCTCAAATTTCCTAGCCAAATGATCTTTTAAATCATTATTTTTCTTCATTTTGGGGTCTACAAAGAACATGTCATCAACATATAGTAGCAAGATAATAAAATTTATATCATTCAACCTTTTATTCTATGAATAATTATTTAAATGAATTTCTTGCTTATATTTGGAAAGGAGAAGAAGAATAAACTAAGTAGGGTATGGATGAAAAACTTGATTGGTAGTGCATGCGTGTAATCAGAAGATTGTGAAGAGCTCCTCTTTGGTGGGGGAGGAATACCTGTAGATAATAAAATACCAAAGTAAACTTTTTTGCTAGATAGATAGTTGGGTGGATTGCCTAGTGATATCTAGATCCTAAAAGTGAGAGCTTCCTTAGGGGCTATCAATCCATATGTTTTAATAATTAAGTTTATAAATAGAAAGGAAAGTACTTACATCAATAATTCAAAGGTATTAAAAATGAATACAAAAATGTTTACTAAGAAAAGTAGACTATAAATGATTAAATTAATGATAAAATAATTAATACTAGTGCTAGAAGGTTAGGATTAGTTTCAAAAAATTAGAAGGGGGTTTGTGAACAGTTAAGAAAATATAAAATCAGGTTTAGTTGGGTGTAGGTAGGTAAAATTAGCTTGATAAAATTCACTACCATAGTGACCATCAGTGGATGAGATGATCGTCAATGGTTAAGGTGGCCTTCGGTGGTTAGGATGACCATCGATAGTTGGATAGACCATTAGTAGTTGATGCAACCATCAACAATTATTGTGTACACATTTGGGTTGGTGAATTGTTGATGATGGGATCTCAAAATGAGATTCTAGGAGTTGGGTGAGTGTGGATTGAATGCAAAATGGAAGCAAAGTATATGAATATTGATAATCAAGTAATTATATTACCAAAAGTTGAGTAGGTAAGTGCTTTAGGTAGTTAACCTATTAGTGGCATCTAGCTTAATTTTTATAGAGTAATGGTACCTGAGAACTTGATTGAAAGGTGATGGAAAGTTAGCTCTCTGGTATGATTTCTAGAATGCTAGATTGATGATGACAATGATTGATCTACAAAATAAAATCTTGGATGCACAAGCCCCTAATAATACTTGCAGATCCCTTTCACCTCCCAGCTCTTCTCTTCTTATAAACACAAGTAAGAGGTAGAAGTAGAGTTTCAACTAGGCTATCTAATTATAAATCATCCATGCAAAGGCTTACAATAGGATTTATATAGTTTATATTTATAAAATCAATATGGATAGTTTGCATTATTTTGGTTAAGGATGTGAAACTTGACCATTGACAGTCAAGGTGACCATCGGAAGTCATCCTAACCATTGATAATCAAGGTTGAAGATAAAAAGGTGGGTAAAATCTAGGTTAATCTAGTTGGGTAAATTGAATATGGTTAGGTTTGATTAGTGATAAAATGGGTAAATTGGTCCCAATGGGGTCCTAAGCGATCTAGGGTTGCTTTCAACATTCACATTCATAGTGTGAAAATTTTTAGTGTCTATATTTTGCCCTTTTTTATTATGTAGCCTAGAATAAACTATCTAAAAAATAAAAACAAAAGTAAAGGTCAAAGGTGGAATTGCCTTGAGCATGGGAGGAGGTGTTCCCCTTCAAATCAAGAGGTGAAAAATGATAATAAAATTGGGTGTGGGTTTGACAAGGTTAGTGATGAACAATGGATTGCATGAGTAATGGGTGATAGGTTGGGCACTAAATCATAAATAGGCACGTAAGGAGTGACAAAAGGTTTGATAGATAAGATTTCACAAAGACTAGGGTTACCAATGTTGGTAACAATAAATGTTAGTTTTAAGGACAATTGACCAGTATATCACATGACTTTAATTAGGCATGGTAGTTGGGTACAACTGTTAGTTTCTCAGACAAGGTTGGTGTTTTGGTGGGTATCCAAGGAAGAAAGTGGTCTCAATGGAAACACAAATAGGTCAAGTGTCACATGTATCCAAGGTAGGAAATACTCCCATAAAGACACAAGTGAATTAGGTAAGCACAAGGTGGTACAAGTTCAAAAGGGTCAATATGGTAATATTATCACTATAGTCAAAGGACTAGGCAAAAAACTATCATAAAATATGTTCTAGTTATGTTGAAATGGACCAATGGTGAAGTGATGAGGTGGTCAAGGTTGGTAGAGAAGTTAGTTTTTAAGGGTGGGTAAGGTGATGCTGAGGTTGCTTTATACTAGATTTTGGAAGGTAAGAGCCAAAAAGGTGAGGTGACTTAGTAAAACTTGCTTAGTACAACCCCACATCCTAAAGTAGTGATGCCTAGAGACACTATTCATAGTTATCTAAGTTTTCATAAACATATTCACCTCAGACACAACATTAAGATACAAACTAGATCCACCAGACCTTCATAGAGGACTTTTCCTTCCAGAAAGAGTATTGGAGGATAGACCAGGCATTATACCTCCCCTTTTTCAGGCCAGAATTCTATTAAGAGCTTCTTCTTGTCAGCCTTTGATGCTAGGAGAGTTGGATCAAACTCTTGATGGGTTCCCTTCTGGTTCTTCTTTATTAGGGATCATCCTTGTGTTCATGATGTTTATATATTCTTGGAGATTTCTCATTTCTTTTGATCCCTTCTTTGGACCTGAGCATGGTTGGGTCCTTTGGTGGTTTGGTTCAGGGTGTGGTCACTCTTAACCATGTTTTATAGTATTTCTTCTAGGATTATTTTTCTTATTTTCAGAGACCTGTTTAGTTTCCCACTTTTTCTTGACACATTTTTTTAATCTACAGTTTGTTTGACCTAATTTTGTGGTCATTAGTTGGACATTAATATATTTATCTTATCTTATCTATATCTTTATAGCTTAAATTGATCATTCTTTTTTCTTGATCAATGAAAGGAGTGGAATATCTCTTACTAATTGTTACTTCTCTAGGCTATTCAATTGAAGGGCTCTCCTTCAAAGTTCAATATTTTGCTAGTTCTTGAGAGATTCCTCCTTTGTTTGATTCTTCAAGACTCCAACCAATTATTTTTTTGTAGAAATATTAATTACTTGTGGAGTTTCAAAATCTTTAGATATTTATGTGATTTGGTTCTTAGGTGCTTGAAAATCATTCAATCTAAAGTTATCATCAACAACCATATTCTAAATTCATCATCAACAACCATATTCTAAAGTCATCATCAATGGCCATATAAGATCTTTTTTATCTTCTAATTAGATCTCCATTAAAATCTATAGTTGCTCTTGTATTCCTATGTCTAGGTGAAGGAGATTGTAGTGCATCATAGGAAGGATCTTTTTGGTCTATTCCAATGACTATGTAGCTTATTTTTTATAAGAAGATGGTGTATTGTTCACATGAGCCATAGTTGTTACATGGTGTGTGTCACATGTCACAAATATGTGCTCATACTGTCCATAGTCTGGACCAAAGGCTGAAATATTTCTTCCAAGATCCATTACCAAGGAGATGTCAATGTGTGGTTCAATTCTAGAGACCCTTTAAGGATGCCATAAGAGCCTATTACATGGTTTATTTGGTGTGTTTCTGCACCTAGACACGGCACTCTAAGGGAGTGAATTAATAATCTAGGGATGGTTTGTTAAGGTGTGGAGCTAAAAGATTCACCAAATGAGTGAGTGTAGAAGTTGCAGGAGTCACACAGTCACCGACGACGGTCAGGAATGGACCAGAGGCTACTAGCGTCGGTCATGGATCGGCTAACGTTGGTCACAGGCAGACAGGCAAGGACTGACATCGATCACTTGTGCATCCATAATCTATTTTCATGGACAAAACATAATGTTTGCATGATAGGATTAAGTGTTAGTCTTAAGTCCGCATCTCTATCTTTAGTAGGACTGTTTTGAGCCCTTGATTAGGAGGTGCATCTAATGGTTGTGATTGTATGCTCATGAATCCCTAAAGTTATATAATAGGGATAGATATTCATAGCTTATTGTAGAACAGTACAAGAATTATACAATATATGTATATGTGAATCAATCCAGGTTGTTGGAGTTGATTGTAATTGAGAGAGAGAACTCTTGAGGGAAAGAGATCTAGAAAGAGATCTGTACATCTGAGAGAGGTGTGGAAGAAAGAGAGATTTATTCGATTATATTTCTAAGAGTTTAATACAAGTTTTCAGGGTGGTTTCTTGTATCTCTTATTCTTTGCTGATTCTGATTTCTAGTTGTTTTCAATTATGGTTTAATTCCATGTTTAGTTGCTTGCAAAAGTAATCAATGTTATTGTCTAGATCCTGACAAGTGGTATAAGAGCCAGGTTCACTAATAGGTGTTTCAGATCTAGTTAGAGTGTGTTGATTACAAGACACTCACAGGGGTTTCTACAGGGATTTCTATTTGAGTGGGAGTTAGCAATGGCAGAAGAAAGCAAACTAAGAATGGAGAAGTTTAATGGCAAGAATTACCAATTATGGAGAATGTAGATAGAATATTATATGTATCAGAAAGATCTATACTTACCATTAGGTGGGGTTGCAAAGAAGCCCACAGACATGGAAGATGAAGAATGGGAAGTTCTTGATAGAAAGGCTCTTGGATCCATAAGATTGAGTTTGGCATCTACTGTGATATCTAATTTATCACAGGCAAAGTCAACAGTAGAGTTAATGACTACTCTAGCAAATTTATATGAAAAACCCTCAGCTTTAAATAAGGTATATCTTATAAAGCAGTTATTTAATTTGCAAATGCAGGAAGGTGGATTTGTATCTAATCATCTAAATGATTTCTATGGAATTGTAAATCAATTAAATTCAATCAAAATAGTGTTTGATGATGAAATTAAGGCTATTTTAATATTATGTTCTTTGCCTGAAAGATGGCATAGCTTGGTAATGGCAGTTAATAATACTGCATTTGCTTCAAATATTTTAAAAGTAGATGATGTTGTTAGTGTAATATTGAATGAATAAATTTGCAAGAAAAGCACAGAGGAAACATCAGGGAATGCTTTAAGTTTTGAGAGCAGGGGAAGGCAAAAAGAGAAGGGCAAGCATAGGAGATCAAGGTCTAAGTCAAAGAAAAGAGGTAGATCCAAATCTAAAAATGGCAGGAGGATAGCCTGCTAGAATTGTGGAAAGATAGGGCATATAAGCAAAGATTGCTGGTCAAAACCTAAAGAGGACAATCAACATGAAGGTAAAGAAGAAGCAAAAGTTGCAGGTATAGTTTCACAAGATGCTCTTATTCTCTTTGCATAATAATATAGAATCTTGGGTTTTAGATTCTGGTGCCTTTTTTCATGCAACCCCTAATAGAGAATATTTCAGTGACTATGTCCATGGAGATTTTGGAATAGTTTATTTAGGGGATGATGAGCCTTGTAAAATTGTTGGAAAAGGAAAAGTGCAGTTGAAAATGCAGAATGGAAACACATGGGTGTTGAGAGATGTCATGCATGTTCCCAGCCTGAAGAGGAATATGATTTCTACAAGAAAGTTAGGGGATGAGGGTTGTATAGTAACTCTCACAGCTAAATCTTGGAAGGTTTCCAAGGGTGCACTTGTGTTAGCCAGAAGTAAGAGAGTAGGTACTCTCTATTTATGTAATTATATTACTGATAATTCTCCTTCTGTATTATCTACTTTAGATGTAGATGCAAAGTTGTGGCACCAGAGGCTTGGCCACATGAGTGAGAAGGTACTGTCTATTCTTAAGTTAAAAGGTAAGCTTTCAGATTTGAAAAGCATAGATCTATATTTTTGTGAGCATTGTGTGTTTGGAAAGCAGAAGAGAGTGAGTTTTCTCAAGACTGGGTCAACAAAGAAGAAGCACAAGTTAGAGCTTGTTCACACAGATGTGTGGGGACCAGCTCAGATTGCTTCTATTAGAGGATCACAGTACTATGTTTCTTTCATAGATGATGCTACAAGAAAGGTATGGGTCTATTGTATAAAGAAGAAATCTAATGTTTTTGACACTTTTAAAGCTATGGTTGATAATGAAACATGCATGAGATTGAAGTGCCTTAGATCTAACAATGGTGGTGAGTTATGTAGCTACAAGTTCAATTGGTATTGTTATATGCATGGAATATGCAGGCAAAGGATGGTTTCGAGGACACCTCAGCAAAATGGAGTTGTTGAAAGGATGAACAGAACAATAATGGAGTGTGCATGGTGTATGAGATTGTATGCTGGTTTGCACTTACAGTTTTGGGCAGAAGCTGTGGATACTATAGTGTACCTAATTAACAAAGGACCCTCTATAGTGCTGGATGGTGGAATTCCAGAAGAGGCATGGACAAGTAAAAAGGTAGATCTTTCATTTCTCAAAGTTTTTGGTTGTGAAGCTTTTGTGCAAGTTGATAAGGAAAATAGAAAGAAACTAGATGCTAAGTTTATGAGGTGCACATTTATTGGTTATGGCTCTGGAGATTTCAGATTTAGGTTTTGGAATCTAGGAACTAATAAGATAATTAGGAGCTGTGATGTTGTTTTCAATGAAAAAGTGATGTATAGTGATCAGCTCAAGAAGCTGAATCAATTTGAACAGAGCAATAGAGAATTGGATGAGGTGACGGTCCAAAATGAGCTTGTGAGAAAGAATAATCACAGACAGGAAAACATAGAGACCAACGTCGGTCAGGCATGAATCGATGTCAGCAATACAGGAACTGATGTCGGTCAGACAGGGACCGATGTCAGTCAGACAGGAACTGACGTCAGTCATGTGGAACTGATGTCGATCAGTTATAGGCCTGGAGGTGACCGAAGTTAGTCACTGTCAGATAATTTGGGTAGACAACATGTTGTGAATGAGTCTCAGATGCCCATCAAGAGGTCAAAAAGGGTAAGTAAACCTCCACTTCGATATTCCCCTTCATTATTCTATTTATTGCTCACTGATGGTGGAGAACCAGAGAGTTTTGATGAAGCAATACAGGTGGAATCCAAGAATCAGTGGGAGTTAGGCATGAATGAGGAAATTGATTCCTTGAGAGAGAACCAAACATGGGATTTGGTTGAGTTTCTAGCAGGAAAGAAGACACTGAAGAACAGATGGATCTATAGATTGAAGGAAGGTGAGAATGGATAGATGAGATATAAGGCCAGGTTGGTAGTGAAAGGATTTGCATAGAAACCAGGTATTGATTTTGGTGAGATTTTTTCTCCTATAGTTAAAATGACTTCTATACGGATTGTATTGTCTTTAGTTACTATTGAGGATTTGCATCTTGAGCAGCTTGATGTTAAGACAACATTTCTTCATGGAGATTTGGATGAAGAAATATATATGGATCAGTCGGAAGGATTTGAGGTCAAAGGTAAGGAGAAACTTGTGTGCAGATTGAAGAAAAGCTTGTATGGTCTCAAGCAAGCTCCTAGACAGTGGTATTTGAGATTTGACAGGTTTATGACTGAGCATGGCTACATTAAGTGTCAATCTGACCATTGTGTGAATTTTAAGAGATTGGATAATGGTAGATATATTATTCTGTTGTTGTATGTAGATGATATGCTAGTTGTAGGATCACACATGCAGGATATCTCTGAGCTTAAGGTGAAATTAGCTCACACATTTGCCATGAAGGATTTGGGAGCAGCAAATAAAATCCTTGGCATGAGTATTAAGAGAGACAGGAAAAATCACAGGTTGATTTTGTCTCAAGAGGATTATGTGAACAAGGTGTTAAAACGGTTCAATATGCAGGATGCAAAACCGGTAAGCACACCTATGGCTGGACACTTTAAGTTGAGTAAAGAACAGTGTCCTAATTCACATGATGAGGTAGAGTACATGAGTAGAGTTCCATATGCTTCCACAGTTGGGAGCTTAATGTATGCAATGGTATGTACTAGACCAGATATTGCCCAAGCAGTGGGAGTTGTAAGTATATGGCCAATCCAGGGAAGGAGCACTAGAAAGTAGTTTAGTGGATCCTTAGATATCTGAGAGGGACCAGTAGTAAGCATTTATGCTATGGTGGGTCAAACACTTCTCTACATAGATATGTAGATTCAGATATGGTAGGTGATTTGGATGGTAGAAGGAGCACCACAGGATATGTTTTCACTATTGGTGGAATGGCGGTTAGCTGGATTTCAAAGTTGTAGAAGGTTGTTGCCTTGTTTACTACAGAGGTAGAATATATTGCAGTCACAGAGGCTAGCAAAGAGATGATATGGATGACACGGTTCATGGAAGAGATAGGAAAGGAGCAAGAGAGTTGTAGATTATACAGTGATAGTCAGAGTGCAATTCATTTGGCTAAGAATTTAGCCTTTCATTCAAGAACCAAACATATACATCTAAGGTACCACTTGATTAGATAGGTATTGGAGGATGGTGAGTTGAAGCTGGAAAAGATCCATACAGATAAGAACCTTGTGGATATGTTAACCAAGTAGGTAACGAAGGAGAAGTTGAATCTTCATTCAAATTTTGTTGGTCTTCAAGATTGAGTTTGAAGATGGAGAAGCTAGAAGATGTTACTGTATAGGTACTGGTGCAGCTGTTTATCTCCAAGTGGGAGATTGTTAAGGTGTGGAGCTAAAAGCTTCACCAAATGAGTGAGTGCAGAAGTTGTAGGAGTCACATAGTCATCGACGATGGTCAGGAATGGACCAGAAGCTACCAGCATCGGTCATGGATCAGCTGACATCGGTCACAGGCAGACAGACAGGGACCGACGTCGGTCACCTGTGCATCTAGAATCTATTTTTGTGGATAGAACAGAATGTTTGCATGATAGGATTAAGTGTTAGTCTTAAGTCTGCATCTCTATCTTTAGTAGGACTATTTTGAGCCCTTGATTAGGAGGTGCATCTAATGGTTGTGATTGTATGCTCATGAATCCCTAAAGTTATATAATAGGGATAGATCTTCATAGCTTATTGTAGAATAGTATAAGAATTGTATAGTATATGTATATGTGAATCAATCTAGGTTGTTGGAGTTGATTGTAATTGAGAGAGAGAACTCTTGAGGGAAAGAGATCTGGAAAGAGATCTGTACATCTGAGAGAGGTGTGGAAGAAAGAGAGATTTCTTCAATTGTATTTCCAAGAGTTTAATACAAGTTTTCAGGGTGGCTTCTTGTATCTCTTATTCTTTGCTGATTCTGATTTATAATTGTTTTCAATTTTGGTTTAATTCCGTGTTTAGTTGCTTGCAAAAGTAATCAATTGTTATTGTCTAGATCCTGACATGGTTGTGAATAGTGTACCAAGAATAATATACAATTATTGGTTTGTAAAAGACCCAAGTAACCAATCTTGGTATTAGTATGGATATGAATACGGGATTTAGATACCATGAATTGTTTTTGGGGCATGGATACATTTTTGGATACAACTATACAAAAATATATAAAAAATATTAAAAATATAACAAAATAAGCAAAATTAACCATATAATGTGCATAGAGTAAACAAAATAAGTTAAATAACCACAAGACATATTGATAGTTGATTATAATTTAGGCATATAAAATTTTCTTCAAAATTTTGTTCCAAATCTATTTGTAGGTACCATCTTAAAATTATACTCTGCAAGATTATCTAGATAGGTGAACAACAACATTAATAAAAGATAAGGGTGAGTCATTTCAACTATAAACATAGAATGGTGAAATTTACTTCTTTCTCATAAATACTGCAAATACACTTCCATCTTATCTCTATATCCAAGAACAATATCTCTATATAGTTTTGTTATAGGATTTAATTGTGAATATTGGCTTCACATTTATTTCTATAGGTGTGCCATATAAAATATCACCTCCCTATGATTTTTGCATGCTTCCATATTAAATGGCATTCACTTTTTTTGTCAAGTGAAATCAAAAAATAAAATAAAATAAATGTTTATGGGCTATGGATCCTGCCCAAATATGACTGGGTTTTTTATGATCCACACTTGTAATAATTGAATTATGTAGCATACAATATAGATCAACACAACACAATAGTTATTGATGGACCAAGATGCCAAAATATTCAAGATATGCATAAATAGAATAATTAACCTTATGGTAGGGCAACACCATACAATTCTCCTTTAGGAAGGAATAACTCTAGAATTCCACTTCAAGGAGGATACCTCTAATATCCTTCTAACAAATAGATGACTCATACTTACTTGATTGATGTCCTTTACCATGGTATTCCTCTCCTTTATATAAACCTATATATAATTAATAATAGATGGGTAACCTCCTAATACCAATATATGCCAACCATTACCCAATATACTAATACCACAACTTCTCATTTATCCTAATATATTGGACCCAAATAACCAAGGAGATGTGTGCCACATGTTAGCATCTCCATCAACCCATGTAAATTAATATATCATATCCCTAGGTACATAGAAAGGATATTTTAGGAGGATTTTAGAACCTCCCACATATGTCCTAGGAGGATCCATAATACTCCCAAAATATCTTAGTCCTAAGAGGATCCATAATCCTCCTGTAACATCCTCATTGTATCTAAATAGAATTGAAGCAACATCTATATCCAAAATAGATCATACCAGTATCCAAGGGTTTGGGGTGAAGGATCTCGTAACATACTAAAAGACTTGTTCTCCTCAATCCTAGCCATGAAATAGGAGTGTTGCTAACATATTTTAGATATCTACTCCCCCCACCCCAACCATGGTATATTCCTCCTCAACATACACATCTTACTACAACTAAATCTTGAGTAGGATATATAATTATAAATACTAATATCTTAATGATAATATTATTTCAAATACCACAAATCATATACAAACCTAAGAAAAACATATTACAAACCTAGAGCACTCACAAGCAACAAGGTTTAGGGAGTGCAACACTAGTCAAGAAGGTTTCTAAAATTAAGAACAAACAAGCTAAGATACTTAATCAACAAGAAAAATAGAAGAATGAGATCAGATCTCAACAACAATCCATCCATAACTAGATCAAAAATCTTAGAGGTACAAGTTGTCAAGAGGTAAAACCTCCCTTAATGTTGAGTTGGCTATATACATGAACATTGAGAAGATCAAGTTGCACAAGAAAAGGAGCTCAACCTCTAACCTCATGGAATTCAAAGACTCATTGATCCCTCAAAATTACTTTGGACTATTATTCATGGCACTTTAAAATTAATAGGATGTTAGCCTTTACATATATTAAATGATGTCAAATTATACTTTGATCATTCCTTTCAAGTTCAACTATGGCTTGTCTAAAATTTGTGTAAGGCCAAGAAAGGACCCTTCTTTCTTACACACAAGCTTTATTGGATAAGAACCTCATGCTAAGAGAAAAGTCCTTCAACTTATAAAATAAAAAATATGAATATCTCTATATGGGATGAGTGATCAGAGATATATAAAATATATAGGCACTTGACCCCATATAGATAGATAGACAGACAGATAGATAGATAGATAGATAAATAGAGGGGCCTAACGTTTCTAAAGAGTGGTTAAGTCAAGGGAAACTATATAGATAGTTCAAACCATATGGAGATACAGTGACCCTATATAGATATATAAGTGGCTCTCTATATGATAACTTTCCCCTAACCTATAGAACTATCTAGCTATTTGGAGGGTGAGGGTCCCTTCTCTATATATGGGCCACTTGCCTACCCATACCTCTATATGGTGCACTCACCTGCCTTTCCCTATATATTTGGAAAGGGTGAGGGCCCCCTCTCTTTATATGGGGCACTCACCCACCCTTATATATCTATGGAGGGGAGGGGCCCTATCTCTATATGATGCACTTACCTACCTCATCCCTACATATTTGGGGAGGGTAAGGGGCCTCTCTCTCTATATGGGACACTCGCCCACCCCTATATATATATTTGGGGAGGCTGAGTAACATCTTATCATAAATAAAATATAATAAATCCCTCAACCTCTCTAGCATAAACATAACCTAAATGTTGCTAGGAAATGGATAACCTATATTCTCTCTTTATATAGTATATGACATAGCCAATCTATACAGAAAGGGCCCACCCCTATAGGGCCCAACCCAAATATATATATATATATATATATATATATATATATATAGCCACCGTTCATTTCCATATATAGATATAGGGTGCCAACTAGATATTGTTGCTCTCGACCCCTCTAGTCAACCCATATATATGTGTTTATGATACTCTCCCTTTGTTTGAGCCTTGATCGAGGCCTATCTAAAGTATCCCTCCATATGTCTGATTGGCATTGGTGGAGGGGGATACTAAATAGAGGATATTGAGGGAGTCCCTTGACCCCAACCCTAGAGTGGGTTGAGTGCCAACTATCCATATACAACTTCCCTCACCCTCCAAATGGAGATATAGGGGAATAGGAGGCCCTTCGTGTTGCATATAGAGATAGGGGCCCTTGACCTCCTCTTCCTTGGCCTCAAGCATAGATGTTTTTAGTTCCCTTCCATCTATATAGATGTGATATGGGCCCGACCTACCTCTATCTTATATATATAGCCACCTAAGTCTATATATATATATCCCCAACCCACCTCTATCTTATATATACAATCACTTGAGTCTAGATATATATCCCCACCCCTACCCTATATATCTATCCGTATGGCTATATAGAGAGACCTTTCCATAGTAGCCCTCAGCCTCATAGCATGTTGTTCCTTGGCTATATTCTCCATACAATCCCTAGAAATGGACTGCATTGTATTACTATAGTCTAGTCTGATGACTACCTATGCTTATATATGGTAGGCAAGTGGACAAGTAGGTAATGGACTACATCGCTATAAATATTTAAGTATTATGTATAAAGATTGGGTTAGAACTAGATAGCCTTGTTATCCAAAGACCAACATTTATCGGATTCAACTAGAGGCTAGCTAAACTCTTTACCTATCATACCAGATTTGGCTAAGCTCATTAAAGCCCTAGCATTGACCCAAATAAATATATAGGGCTGAACTCCCACTAGCCCCATGTATATATTTGGCTTGGAATTATAAACACATAAAATATGAGATTCTAAATGTTCAAAATTCTTTTTAAGTTCTTTCTTAAAGACAAATAAATTGTAGGCATGATCTAATTTTCTTGAAAATGAAAAATAAAAATAATTAAAGCACTATTGAGATATTAGATCAAGACAATACAAAAAAGAGAAGAGAATTGCTTGAGAAGCTTAGGCACCAAGTTAGGATAATAATGTCTAAGTGTCATATGGTTTCCAAACTTGGCCAAGACGCAATTTCCATAAACCTTATAGAGTATGAACTAAATCCAAAAAAAACATACCTAATCTACACTTAAAAAGCCCCTTTATAGTTAAATTCCCCCTTAAGAGCATGTCAGATAACTGGATATTTTTAAAAATCTCCATTAACTAACAAAATTACACCAAACTAACATGCTTATAAAATACACATGACTATAAAAATTCTTGATGTACCTATAAAATTTCTAGTGTACACAAGGTGCCAATAACTAAAATTGAAGCTAACTACCCTTATGAATCATAATAGTTCCCCCTTGAATTCTTTTATCAAAATAAATTATACTACTAAATCCTTCAATGTTAAATCCTCCCACTGAATATATATACTAGTATTGCCTTATCCCTCAGCTTCTTCTCTCAAATGACCAAAATATGCCTTAGAATCAAAATAAGATGTTATTAATCATCTAGGGGAGGAAAGGAATTTGAAATTTTAACCATTTTCCCTATAGTTTTATTTAAGTATGAGACATGATAGGTGTTATGCACTCATGATTATTTTGGTATTTCATGAGTATATGTAGCTTGTCCCTCTCTTGTTGTAATCTTATAATGCCCATATATCTCACCCCAAGTTTCTACCCCTAATATTGAGAGAATTCTTCTATTAAGATTGTAATCCCAAGAAGACCTAGTTCAACTCACTATGGGATTAATAATGTTAGGATTTCAATTTATCTTGGGCCAATTTAAGGCTCACCTTTAGCTAATTGAATGTCTGTTGGATTTCCTCCAAACAATTTTTAACCCTGGAATTCGAGTGTCTACTATGATCAAACGCATGTCATAACTTAAAGAACCTTAAATATTAAAAATATAATAAATGTGTAATGTGTTTTATTATTACTAATTTTGTACTAAATACAAACATTTTGGCTTTGAAGATCACTGATCTACAACACAATTTTATAGAGAGTCCCTAAACATTTGTTTGTTATTTGGATTTGCCCATCTGTTTGAGGGAAATGGATTGTACTTGGGTGAAAATGGTACCAAAAACTGTAGATAGTTATTTGAAGAGGTTAATGAGATATTTTATATCTTGGTCTTTAACAAAATAATTCAAAATGCCATGGAACCTATAAGTGTTCATAAACAACTAAGCAAGTTTCGACGCCATATCAGTGAAATGCATGGTGATAAAATGAGCTTTATTAATTAGTTTATAAAACATGACATGGATTGAATTATTTCATCTTATCCATGGGAAAAAAGTAATGAAATCCATCTAATTAATTCTTAGTTGTAATTGGGAATAGGTGATGGCTACAATAGACTTGGATTTCTAGCAATATTTGGTAAACAAGGAATGAAATCCATCTAATTAACTCTCAGTTTTAATTGTAAATAGATAATGGCTAAAATAGAGTTGGACTTGTAAAACTATTTGATTAAGCCTAAAATGTTTTAGGTCACTTCCAAAATAATTTACTCCTTATGTAGCTAAGATAATAAATCTGTAACAACATTATTGATGCCTTTTTATAAAACCCTGGCAACGTGGTTACCCTAATTACTTGTTGTTTAGACAATTTTCAAGGTTTACTAGTCTATGGAGGCTAGATAATGACCTGTTGGCCAATAAAATACTATAACATTTCTTGACCATGAAATTATAATACCTAATCGCTATTCTTGATGCATCACACAATAGATGTTCACTCTAAAAAAATGCTTGTTTAAACCCTAGTAAAATGAAATGCAATTATTCATTGTTCTACTCTAAAATAACTCACACATAACTTATTATGTTACAAATGAAACTAGATAGAGTGGAAATAAACTTTCTCCTTCCGACATTCATCTCTTCCCTCAACCTTTCCTTCTCCCTACAGAATGGAAAGGAAAGATGGAATATTGCTAGAAAAGGATTCCTTAGACCATTGATCAATATTTTACTTTTAAATGTTTTTAAAATTATGATCTATATTTTAACATGTGAGATATATTTCCCTTCTCTCTCTCTCTCTCTATGTATATATATATATATATATATATTTAAAAAATGAATTTGATATTCCCATGTGATATTTAGGCTGCCCTGTGAACTCCAAAATTTTTGGATTGATATTATTGAAATTTCTCTCATACCATATTTGTGTGTTGCGATCATAAATACTACAAAATTACAACACTAAAGATGTTGGACATTAATTTTGTACCATAATATATATATTATGGTCAAAAATAAATTATTTAATGCCTAACTAATGTATTTATGGACATTCATGATAAAAGGATGGACTTAAAATAATTGTTGGTTCCTTATATTTATATTTATCAGTATTTATATTATTGTAATCATTTGAAATTATTAATTTGTATTAAAATATGCACAACCAATGCAAACAAATTATTTTCTTCATATTTTTATGTTTGAACATTAGCTTTATAATATGTGTTATAAAAAAATAGTTTATTTTTTTCTATTCGTTAAATTCAATATATGTGATTAACTTTTTCTGCAAATTCAGTGTTTATGGTACCTAAAAAATTATATTTTTCATCCTTTAATAGTTTTTAATATCAAGATATTGAAATGATGAATTAAATTTGATGGTCATATGATTGTTTTCTTGCTATTTTGTGTTCTCACTAAAAATATGTGAATCATAAGACTCCATGTCTTTGTTTTTACTATTATCATCATTGTTGTCTTTTTTTTATCATTATTTATTTCCATATTAAATCTTATTGAAACTAAATTCAGATCCAATATGGCTTTAAACCTTGAATCTTAGATTTTTTTGATTATTTATGGCTATGGAATTAGTTTCTTCAATGAACTTATTTCTTTCACTAGTTTATTTGTTGGTAGAGCTTATTTCAAAACTCAACTTGCCTAAAGTCATCCCAAAACTAACCCAACTTGCCTAAATATCCAAATGTTAAATCCACAACATCAATGTGAGCTCTCAAATTGAGCTAGCATCATACACACAATTATTAACTAGCAATATAGAATGTGCAACAAAGTATTTTCTTCATATTCTTGAGTTTTAACATTATCATTCTACTATATTTGTTATAAAAAATAGTTTGTTTTTTTCTATTCATTAAATTCAAGGAATGTGACTGCATTTTTAGGGAAATTCAATATTTATGGAACCTAAAAAAATTATATTTGTCATCCTTTAATCATTTCTAAAATCAAGGTACTGAAATGATGGGCTAAGTTTGATGGTTGTATGATTGTATCCTTGTTATTTTGTGCTTTCACTGAAAATATTTGAATCATAAGACTCCATATCTTTGGTTTTACTATTATCATCATTGTTTTCTTTTTTTGATCACTATTTCTTTCCATATTAGTTCTCCATGAAACTGCATTCAGATCCAACATGGATCTAAACCTTGATGCTTATTTATTTTATTATTATTTACAGCTATGAAATTAATTTTTTCAATATCATTAGTTCTTTCATTAGTTTTATTTGTCAGCAGATCTAATTTTGAAGACCCAATTTGGCTAAAGTTACCCCAACACCAACCCAACTTGCCTAAGCATCTAATTATTCAATACATCACATCAATGTCAGTTATCGACTTGAGCCAACAACACACACAAAATTTTAACTGAACTCAAGTTTCATCCCCACTTTCATCACTCATATCACCCTTATTCCTGTTCATGAACCCCAAATATTACATTGAACAGTTGTTTGCATCATTCAAGAAGCTCCTCGAGCTCCCTAGGTAGTGCCTCATGTAACTTCCCTCTTTGAGGGTATCCCATCCCTCACATGTCCCCTACTGAACTTGGAAATTCCCTTAGAACTAGTGAAACTTCCCGTAAAGCCACACACATGAATGAAATCACATGCTATGATAACATAGTTTTGCATCACTCATATTGAGCCACTAAATACATTATCTTTCTCACTTTAGTCACCATCATCTAATGTCATAAATTTGCTTGTCCATAGCTCCTATGAAGTCATCACACTACTCATTACATCACTACACCTATCATATTTTTAAGCTCACGTTCACAATGCCACCTCCTCTACCACATGTCTCTAGATTCCTCTGTCATACCCCATAGTTAATACTGAGCCAGGGTTTATGAAGATGGCTAAGGATGAGATGAGTGATGCAAGTTGGGATGCGATTTGAGTTTAGTCTGACTTATGTGTGTGATGTTGGCCCAAGTTGAAAAATCACATTGATGTTATGGATTTAAAATTTGGATATTTAGATGAGTTGGGATGAAAGGTGTAGTTTAGGTATGTCTCCAAATGACAATTTTTAGGAACCAGAGATTTGAATGTGCGATTAAAATCCTAGATCTATAATTTTAAATAGAAGTCTTAATCATAGATCTATAATATAAAATTATAGGCAGAGAGTTTTAATGATTTTATTTTAGGCAAGAGAAATATTTGTTGCTTTTTTGTGGTTAATTTACAATAGATATGAGATTTTGTTTTGGTTATCTTGTCAAATTTACACTACAAGATGTAAATTGTAAGCGTCTTAAAATTATTACAATGACAACTAGAACTATACTTTTTTACCTCTATCAAAATTTTAAATTCTTAACATTTTATGATATATATATATATATATATATATATATATATATATATAGTTATAATTTTGTAGAACTCGAGAAAAACTATACTTTTTAATTTAAAATAGAAAGTATTGGAATTCATTAATTATGGGGCGTATTGATATAAATTTTAATGAAATATATTTAAAGTTTTATCGAGTTATGTCAATGCTAAATATATATAGGAAGATGCACAAATGCAATTTGAACTACAAGAATGAGATGTTATGCCCCACATATACCCATCACTAACCATACATGATATAAACATGTTTGGTCTCTATGTCTTGGATAATATACAACATTAGAACCATACTACTTGATATTATTAAACCTACATAAAATCATGCCACAATTCATAGATACACAACACAAAGGGTCCCAAATCCTAGATGATGAGTGTTCAAGACCTTCATTGCTAAATGAGTTGTCCAATAACCAAAAAATAAATTTCACAATTATTTTAGGCCATACGAAGAAAACAAAAGATCCACCAATAAAGCTAATTATTCAAGGAACCCCATATATAGGGAAATTTTTCAGGATTGGTGACATAAAACATTGCCTAATTGGACTTGCATATAGAAATAGTTCTCCCCTACTTATCCTTACTCTAGTTGGTGTAACAATGTTCAACATACATACATCAACTATGTATTCAGAGATTCAAATTCCTATATAATAAATGAAGGCACTTAATAGAAAACCATTGACAAATTTACAAGAATAATTGCGACACATTGAAATGTGTGTATTGATTAAATGAGCTCTATTGGCCCAAAAATGATTAGTAATATAAATAGTCATTTGCATGAGAAGTTCCCTTAAAATAATAACAAATACTTTTATGGTTGCTTAAATATACTTGTTTGGGACCAAAGACTACCTCCCCCCACTTAAATAATATACCAATGTATGTGGGGAAGTCATTTGGTCAAACATCGAGGAAATTTTTTGACACAGTTGTAACATTGACACAAATTTTTATCATCAAGGGTACATAATACACCAAATACAATTCAAAAAATTATTAAACAACATTATAAATGAAACCCAACAAAAGAGGACTAAAATATGCTCATGTAAATAATAGATTCCTTCATGTCTCTATAAAATAATAAAATATTAAAGGCTCAACACATTATATGTAATTAAACACTAAGTTACATTGCATAACAAGCAAATGTTTAAATTTTTAAGCACTCCAATTTCAATATGTAGAGAAGAAAAAATGACACTCAAATAGTACCAATAAGGATTCTATGCAAAGGAAAAAATATTATGTTGAAATCTAATTAATGGGTTCAAATAGGGTTAGTAAATGGAGCCATCAGGGTAATTTTTCACATTATCTACAACCTATATTCAAAACCACATGTCTTACCTATGTATGTGGTTGGTGCATTGGATAAATAATTTGGTCCTCTGTGGGATATCACCTATCTAACACATCTATTAATTCCTCCAGTTACATGAATAAATCATCGACAAATGCTTCTCAAAATGGCATGGCCCCTAACCATACATAAACCATAATGGGTGATTATCAATAACATAAAATTTAATATTGGGAATATTGATTGTCGAGTATTATAAAATGTGAGACTAATGTTAATTTTTTTTTTTTTTTTCATATTCTTGATTTTTAACATTAGATTTTTAATGTGTTATAAAAAAATAGTTATTTTTTTTTCTATTTGGTATATTTAGGTAATGTGACAACTTTTTTAAGGAAATTTAGTATTTATATTTCTTAAAAAATTACATTTTGGATCCTTTAATTGATTATGATATCAGAGTATTAAAATGATGGGCTAAATTTTATGGTAATATGACTATATTCTTGGTATTTTTTCTCTCACTAAACATATTTGAATCATAAGACTCTATATCTTTATTTTTACTATTATCAACATTGTTGTCTTTTTTCTAGTCATTTTTTCCTTTTGTATTAACTTTCCCTAAAACTGCATTCAGATCCAACATGGATATAAACCTTGAAGCTTACTTTTTTTCAATTATTTGTCTATTAAATTAATTTCTTCAATGGAATTATTTATTTCACTAGCTATTTTTTTGGTATAGATAATTTTGAATACCTAATTTTACCAAAATACCCAACACTAACCCAACTTTCCTAAACATCCAAGTGTTGAATCTGTAACATCAATGTGAGTTATCAACTAGGGTCAATGCCACATACATAATTTAGACTCAACTCGATTCATATCTGAAGTTGTATCACTCATATTGGTATTAGTACTCTTTATAAACCCTATCTCTTTCATTGGATAGTTATCCAACTCAGTCAAAAAGCTCCTCAAACTCCCTGGGAATGCTTCACATCTCCCCCACTCAGCTTGGTGATTCAATTAGCATTAGTGTGGTTTATATTCAAGCCACACATGAGAAAGACATCACATGCCATGATAGAGTAGTTTCACATCCCTTACAATGATACACTCAACACATTTTCCTTATCACTTAAGTCATCATCATCAAATGACATGATTTCACATGTCTACAGTTCATGAGAAGTCATTGCACTACTCAGTGCATTCACCTATAGAGTTTTTTAGCTCACATTAATAATGCCTCTTAATCTATCATAGGTATCAAGATTCAAACCTCATTTCCCAGATTTATTACTACTTAAATATCCCACTAATCACTTCAATTCACCAACACAATCCATGAAAATGTTTCTCTCCACTCTTTGCATCTCTGAGTTGTGTAGTTTAATATCATATTTTTCCCTTCAAAAAGAACCTCAAGTATTATTTTTTATATCTTAATATCCTAAGACACAATACCCAATTTACCTCTTTATCAGTCACACCCTTCATTGGCACAAAAATATTGTCTATAGTCGATAGAAATTTATTGCATTACTTAATGAATCATTGCATATACCATGTTTTGAGATAACATC
>JARHVA010001321.1:2035000-2042500 GCA_037957365.1 Torreya grandis | reverse complement strand
CTATCGATAATCAAGGTTGAAGATAAAAAGGTGGGTAAAAGCTAGGTTAATCTAGTTGGGTAAATTGACTATGGTTTGGTTTGATTATTGATCAAATGGGTAAATTTGTCCCAATGGCGTCCTAAGCGGTTTAGGGGTGCTTTCAACATTCACATTCATAGTGTGAAAAGTTTTAGTGTCTATATTTTGCCCTTTTTTATTATGTAGCCTAGAATAAACTATCTAAAAAACAAAAAGTAAAGTAAATGTCAAAGGTGGAATTACCTTGAGCATAGGAGGAGATGTTCCCCTTCAAATTGAGAGGTGACAAAGGATAATAGAATTGGGTGTGGGTTTGACAAGGTTGGTGATGAACAATGGCTTGCATGAGTAATGGGTGATAGGTTGGGCATTAAAGCATAAATAGGCACGTAAAGAGTGATAAAAGGGTTGATAGCTAAGATTTCATAAATACAAGGGTTGCCAATGTTGGTAACAATAAATGTAGTTTTAAGGGAAAAGTGACCAGTATATCACATGACTTCAATTAGGCATGACAATTGGGTACAACTGTTAGTTTCTCAGACAAGGTTTGTGTTTTGGTGGGTATCCAAGGAATAAAGTGGTCTGGATGAAAACAAAAATGGGTCAAGTGTCATGGGTATCTGAGGTATGAAGTACTCCCATAAAGACAAAAGTGGGTCAGGTAAGCACAAGGTCATACATGCTAAAAAGGGTCAATATGGTAATGTTATCACTATAGTCAAAGGACTAGTCAAAAAAGTGTCAGAAAATGTGTGCTAGTTGTGTTGAAATAGACCAATGGTGAAGTGATGAGGTGGTTATGGTGGTTAGAGAAGGTAGTTTTTAAGGGTGGGTAAGGTGATGCTGAGGCTACTTTATGATATATTTTGGAAGGTAAGAGCCAAAAAGGTGAGGTGACCTAGTACAACTTGCTTAGTACAACCCCACATCCTAAATCATTGAGGCCTAGAGACACTATTCATAGTTATCTAAGTTTTCATCAGCATATTCACCTCAAAAACAATATTAAGATACAAACTAGATCCACCAGACCTTCAAAGAGGAATTTTCCTTCTAGAAAGAGTATTAGAGGATAGGCCAGGCATCATACCTCCCCTTCTTCAAGTTAGAATTCTATTTAGAGCTTCTTTTTATTAGCCTTTGATGCTAGGAGAGTTGGATCAAACTCTTGATGGGTTTCCTTCTGGTTCTTCTTTCTTAGGGATCATCCTCATGCTATGATGTTTATAGATTCTTGGAGATTTCTCATTTTTTTTGATCCCTTCTTTAGACCTGAGCATGTTTGGGTCCTTTGGTGTTTTCGTTCAGGGCGTGGTCACTCTTAACCACATTTTATAGTATTTCTTCCAGCATTATTTTTCTTATTTTTAGATACCTTTTTGGTTTCCCACTTTTTATTGACACATTTTTGTAATCTACATTTTGTTTGACCTATTTTTGTGGTCATTAGTTGGACATTAATATATTTATCTTATCTTATCTATATCTTTATAGCTTAAATTGATCATTCTTTTTTCTTGATCAATGAAAGGAGTGGAATATCTCTTTCTAATTGTTACTTCTCTAGGCTATTCAATTGAAGGGCTCTCCTTCAAAGTTCAATCTTTTGCTAGTTCATGAGAGATTCCTCCTTTGTTTGATTATTCAAGACTCCAACCAATTATTTTTTGTAGAAAGATTAATTACTTGTGGAGTTTCAAAATCTTTAGCTATTTATGTGATTTGGTTCTTAGGTGCTTGAAAATCATTCAATCTAAAGTTATCATCAACAACCATATTCTAAGGTCATCATCAATAACCATATTCTAAAGCCATCATCAATGGCCATATAAGATCTTTTTTATCTTCTAATTAGATCTCCATTAAAATCTCTAGTTTCTCTTGTATTCTTATGTCTAGGTGAAGGAGATTGTAGTGCATCATAGGAAGGCTCTTTTTGGTCTATTCCAATGACTATGTAGCTTCTTTTTGATAAGAATATGGTGTATTGTTCACATGAGCCATAGTTCTTACATGGTGTGTGTCACATGTCACAAATATGTGCTCATATTGTCCATAGTCTAGACCAAAGGCCAAAATATTTCTTCCAAGATCCATTACCAAGGAGATGTCAATGTGTGATTCAATTATAGAGACCCTTTAAGGGTGCCACAAGAGCCTATTACACGGTTTATTTGGTGTGTGTCTGCACCTAGATAAGGCACTCTAAGGGAGTGAAATAATAATCCAGGGATGGTTGTGAACAATGTACCAAGAACAATATACTATTGTTGGTTTGTAAAAGACCCAAGTAACCAATCTTGGTATTGGTATGGATACGAATGCGAGATTTATATACCATGATTTTTTTGGGGCATGGATACATTTTTGGATACAACCATACAAAAATATATAAAAAATATTAAAAATATAGAAAAATAAGAAAAATTAACCACATAATGTGCATGGAGTAAATAAAATAAGTTAAGTAACCACAAAATATATTGATAGTTGATTAGATTTTAGGCATATAAAATTTTCTTCAAAAGTTTGTTCCAAAGCTATTTATAGGTACCATCTTAAAATTATGCTCTACAAGATTATTTGGATAGGAAAACAACAACATTAATAAAATATAAGGGTGAGTCATTTCAAATATAAACTTAGCATGGTGAAATTTACTTCTTTCTCGTAAATACTTCAAATATGATTCCATCTTATCTCTATATCCAAGAACAATATCTCTATATAGTTTTGTTATTGGATTTAATTATGAATATTGGCTTAACATTTATTTATATAGGGGTATTATATAAAATATCACCTCCTTATTGATTTTTAATTGCTTCCATCTTAAATAGCATTCACTTTTTTTGTCAAGTGAAATCAAAAAATAAAATAAAATAAATGGTTATGGGCTGTGGATCCTACCCAAATATGACTAGGTTTTTTTATGATCCACACTTGTAATAATTGAATTATGTAGCATATAATATAGATCAACACAACACAATAGATATTAGTGGACCAAGATGACCAAATATTCAATATATGCAAAAATAGAATAATTGACCTTATGGTAGGGAAACACCATACAATACTCCTTTAGGAAGGAATAACTCCACAATTCCACTTTGAAGAGGATACCTCTAATATCCTTCTAACAAATAGAAGACTCATACTTACTTGATTGATGTCCTTTACCGTGATATTCCTCTCCTTTATATATACCTATATATAATTAATAATAGATGTGTAACCTCCTAATCCCAATACAGGCCAACCATTACCCAATATACTAATACCACAAGTTCTCATTTATCCCAATATATTAGACCCAAATAACTAAGGGCATGTGTGCAACATGTCAGCATCTCCATCAACCCATGTAAATTAATATATCATATCCCTAGGTACATAGAAAGGATACTATAGGAGGATTGTATAACCTCCCACATACGTCTTAGGAGGATCCATAATCCTCCCACAATATCCTAGTCCTAGCAGGATCCATAATCCTCCTGCAATATCTTGGTTGTATTTGAATAGAATCAAATATGCATCTGTATCTAAAATAGATCATACCAGTATCCAAGGGTACGGGGTGAAGGATTTGGTAACATAGTAAAAGACTTATTCTCCTTAATCCTAGTCATGAACTAGTAGTGCTTCTAACATATTGTAGATCTCTACGCCCCCCACCCCAACCATGGTATATTCCTCCTCAACATACACATATTACTACAACTAACTTTCGAGCAAGATTTAGAATTATAAAAAATAATAACTTAATGATAATATTGTTTTAAATACCACAAATCATATACAAACCTAAGAAAAACATATTACAAACCTAGATCAATCACAAGCAACAAGGTTGAGGAAGTACAACACTAGTCAAGAAGGTTTCTAAAATTAAGAACGAACAAGCTAAGATACTTAATCAACAAGAAAAATAGAAGAATGATATCAAAGCTCAAAAATAGTCCATCCATAACTAGATCAAAAATATTAGAGGTATAAGTTGTCAAGAGGCAAAACCTCCCTTAATGTTGAGTTGGCTATATACATGAAAATTGAGAAGATCAAGCTGCACAAGAAAAGGAGCTGAACCTCTAACCTCATGGAATTCAAAGACTCATTGATCCCTCAAAATTACTTTGGAATATTATTCATGGCACTTTAAAATTAATAGGATGTTAGCATATACACATATTAAATGATACCAAATTATACTTTGGTCATTCCTTTCAAGTTCAACTATGGCTTGTCCAAAATTTGTGTAAGGCCAAGAAAGGACCCTTCTTGCTTACACACAAGATTTATTGGATAAGAACCTCATGCTAAGATAAAAATCCCTCAACCTAAAAAATGAAAAATTTGAATATCTCTATATGGGATGAGTGATCAGAGATATATAAAATATGTAGTCACTTGACCCCATATAGATAGATAGATAGAGGGACCTAACATGTCTAGAGAGTGGTTAAGTCAAGGGAAACTATATAGATAGTTCAAACCATATAGAGATACAATGATCCTATATAGATATATAAGTATCTCTCTTTTTGATAACTTTCCCCTACCCTATAGATCTATCTAGCTATTTGGAGGGCGAGGGTCCCTTCTCTATATATGGGCCACTTGCCCACCCATACCTCTATATGGTGTACTCACCTACCTTTCCCTATATATTTGGAGAGGGTGAGGGCCCCCTCTCTTTATATGGGGCACTCACCCACCCCTATACATCTAGGGAGGGGATGGGCTGTATCTCTATATGATGCACTTACCTGCCTCATCCCTAAATATTTGGGGAGGGTAAGGGGCCCCTCTCTCTATATGGGGCACTTTCCCACCCCTATATATCTATTTGGGGAGGCTGAGGGACATCCTATTAGAAATAAACTATAATAAATCCCTCAGCCTATCTAGCATAAGCATAACCTAAATGTTGCGAGGAAATGGAGAACGTATATTCTCTCTTTATATAGTATATGACAGCCAATCTATACAAAAAGGGCCCACCCCTATAAGGCCCAAATATATATATATATATATATATATATATATATATATATATATATAGCCACCCTTCATTTCCATATATAGATATAGGGTGTCAACTAGATATTGTCGCTCTCGACCCCCTCTAGTTAACCCCTACATATGTGTATATGATACTCTCCCTTTATTGGAGCCTTGATCTAGGACTATCTAAAGTATCCCCCCATATGTCTGATTAGCATTGGTGGAAGGGGATACTAAATAAAGGTTGTTGAGGGAGTCCCTTGACCCTAACCCTAGGGTGGGTTGAGTGCCAACTATCCATACACAACCGCCCTCACCCTCCAAATGGAGATATAGGGGCATGGGAGGCCCTTCGTGCTGCATATAGAGATAGGGGCCCTTGACCTCCTCTTCCTTAGCCTCAAGCGTATATGTTTTTAATTCCCTCCCCTCTACATAGATGGGATATGGGCCTGACCTACCTCTATCTTATATATATAGACACCTAAGTCTATATATATATCCCTAACCCACCTCTATTTTATATATACAATCGCTTGAGTCTAGATATATATCCCCACCCCTACCCTATATATCTATCCATATGGCTATCTAGAGAGACCTTTCCATAGTAGCCCTCAACATCATAGTTGGTTATTCCTTGGCTATATTCTCCATAAAATCCCTAAAAATGGATTGCATTGCATCACTATAGTCTATTCCAGTGTCTACCTATGCCTATATATGGTAGGCAAGTGGATAAGTAGGTAATGGACTGCATCGCTATAGATAGGTAAGTATTATATATAAAGATTGGGTTGGAACTAGATAGCCTTGTTATCCAAAGACCAACATTTATCAGATTCAACTAGAGGCTAGCTAGACTCTTTACCTATCATACCAGATTTAGCTAAGCTCATTAAAGCCCTATTATTGGCCCAAATAAATATATAGGGCCGAACTCCCACTAGGCCCATATATATATTTGGCTTAGAATTATAAATACATAAAATATGAGATTCTAAATGTTCAAAATTCTTTTTAAGTTCTTTCTTAAAGACAAATAAATTTTAGGGATGATCTAATTTTCTTGGAAATGAAAAATAAAAATAATTAAAGCACTATTGAGATATTAGATCTATAAAATACAAAAAAGAGAAGAGAATTGCTTGAGAAGCTTAGGCACCAAGTTAGGATAATAATGTCTAAGTGTCATATGGTTTCCAAACTTGGCCAAGACGCAATTTCCATAAACCTTATAGAGTATGAACTAAATCCAAAAAAAACATACCTAATCTACACTTAAAAAGCCCCTTTATAGTTAAATTCCCCCTTAAGAGCATGTCAGATAACTGGATATTTTAAAAAATCTCCATTAACTAACAAAATTACACCAAACTAACATGCTTATAAAATATACATGACTATAAAAATTATTGATGTACTCGTAAAATTTCTAGTGTACACACAAGGTGTCAATAACTAAAATCAAAGCTGATTACCCTTATGAATCATAACAGTTCCCCGTTGAATTCTTTTATAAAAATAAATTATAGTGATAAATCCTTCAATGTTAATTCCTCCCATTGAATATATATACTAGTATTTCCTTATCCCTCAGCTTCTTCTCTCAAATGACCAAAATATGCCTTATAATCAAAATAAGATGTTCTTAATCATCTAGGGGAGGAAAGGAATTTGAAATTTAAACCATTTTCCATACAGTTTTATTCAAGTATGAGACATGATAGGTGTTATTCACTCATGATTATTTTGGTATTTCATGAGTATATGTAGTTTGTCCCTCTCTTGTTATAACCTTATAAGGCCCATATAGCTCACCCTAAGTTTTTACCCCTACCATTGAGAGAATTCTTCTATTAAGATTGTAATCCCAAGAAGACCTAGTTCAACTCACTATGGGATTGATCATGTTGGTATTTAAATTTATCTTGGGCCAATTTAAGGCTCACCTTTATCTACTTGAATGTCTGATGGATTTCCTCCAAACAATTTTTAACCCTGGAATTCAAGTGTCTACTATGATCAAACACGTGTCATAACTTAAAGAACCTTAAATATTAATAATATAATAAATGTGGAATATGTTGTATTATTACTAATTTTGTAATAAATACAACCATTTTGGCTTTGAATCTCATTGATCTACAACACAATTTTATAGATAGTCCCTAAACATTTGTTTGCTATTTGGATTTGCCCATCTGTTTGAGGGAAATGGCTTGTACTTGGGTGAAGATGGTGCCAAAAAGTGTAGATAGTTCTTTTAAGAGGTTAATGAGATATTTTGGATCTTTATCTTTAACAACATAATTCAAAATGACATGTAACCTATAAGTGTTCACAAAAAACTAAGCAAGTTTCGAGGCCATATCAGTGAAATACATGGCGATAAAATGAGCATTATTAATTAGTCTATAAACCATGACATGCTTTGAATTATTTCCTCTTATCTATGGTAAAAAA
>JARHVA010001321.1:1872500-2027500 GCA_037957365.1 Torreya grandis | reverse complement strand
TTGGTGATGATACTTAACATTTACATTTAAATTAAATACTTATCCTTTGAGGGAGTTTGTGAATGATGCAATTGGTAACTTATAGAGGTTTATAAAAGTATTCATGATTGACCACTTCATAAAAATTTCTCAGAATGGACATTAGATCTCATTGTCATGTTATTATTGCATCCCGCTTAATTCCCAACCCCATCCCCCTTTTATTTTTCATAGATTTTCCATGTTTGATAATAAAAATAAAATATAAGAAAATGCACAATGTTGATTTAAAAGTGTTGTATTTATGTTTTTAATATTATTGTGTTACCTAGATAGTTAATTAACAATTGTATGACGAAGGTGCAATGCAAACATTATAGATCAAAAGAAGTGTCTTCTAAGAAATACAAAAAAACCATTATAATAAATTATTTGATATAGAATATTTTAAATTTTGTTTACTATTTAATATCAATAATGGTTGGGAATAAATAAAGAGAATGGATGTGAAATTCACGCAATCAATAAAGAGATAGTTTTAAAAAGGAATATGGCCATTAATTTTTTATTTTTTAACATAGATATATGTGTAATACATGAGGAAAAAATCAAACATCATGTAAGGATTGAACTCTCGATAATAAAATAAAAGCTAGAGCTCAACTCATTTTCGATGGAAGTTGTTTAAGGTTGCCTCAAGTTATGGGAGGGATTGAGACATTTTGAGGAATTTTTAGATCGTATGTTGAGCATATAATATATTTTCATGTACATAATCACAAACATTGTAAGTTCATAGTTGAAGATGGTTCCCGCGAGCTTTCATTTTTAGATACTCTTGTTAGCATATGGTGATAGATTTCAAATTAGTTTATCTACTTTCAAAACATATTTTATAATATATTTTAAAATAGTTTCTTTCTAATGAACAACATGAAAAGTAATATCCACTATGAAAATGGAAAACGTGGTTGGATTATGAGGATTTAATTTGTCATCATTATAATTTTTTTTGTTCAATTATTTTCAATGACAATGAAACTTTTTTGATACAATATGAAGGTGCTTTGTAAAAATATTGAAAAATAGTTCATGTTTTAAATAATTTTTCTTTTATACACTTTTTATGTCTCTATGTTTCCACTCATACCTAAAAATAATATTTATTTATATGAGGTTGAATATAACAAACTATTTTTAGAAAAACAAAAGACAAAATAGAGTAGTTTATTGGATACTTATAACAAGATTCTTGTGCTTCTAAGTGTTCTTCAAATACTTCCTCACAAAATATATTAGATCTAATATGCGTATAAAAGGATGTACGACATGGAATACATTTAATATTGTTTATTCTCTAATGATAACATTTCAAATTAATTTTGATATAATCTCTTATTAGTTTAGTCTTAGGAGATACTTGATTGGTAAATTAATGTACATTATTTAAAAAATTTATAAATATTTGACATTGCTCCATATTTTTTATTTCTTGATTTAATACTAACCTTGATCATAACATTTCCATGTATTTTACCATAATACCCCTCATAATGACAAAACTAATAGTTCATAAGAATGAAATCATGACTAAGACTACAGTGTCAGACATTAATCAAAGAAAATGCATAATATTTATAACAAAACCATTCATTTGAACTTTATGTATTGTATATAATCAAGTTATTTCACACTATATTATGTATCAAAAAAAAAGAAAAAAAAAACATCACTATGCATTAATCTGACGATCTCAAGTCAAATAAAATTCAAAAAATATAATTTCACATCAGTTATTTAAAAAAAACAATCATTTATTTTAAGAAAAAGAAGAAGGTAATAGGATAAATATTAAAAATTATAAATAAAATAAGAAAACATTTAAAGTTTAAAAATCAATTATACAATATTTACCACTCCCTATAGAAACAATTATACCTTTTGCCACCAAAAAATGTTTTTCAAGGATAAAAAAATAAAATAATGTCAAAAAAATATTATAATTATTGTTCATATTTGTCAAATAAGGGAAAAATATATCAAGTAATTATTATTTATTTTGTCAAATAAGGGATAAATCCTTTTGGTGTCAGTAACACTCAACAAGAAAAAATAGAATAGGAGGACCTAACCAATCAATCATGTTAGTTAGTACAACACACTTATTTTTGCAATACAACCTTGTTCACCATAAAATGAGAACAAAGCACATCAAGTTTTCAAAAATTATTTCATCGGGCATTATATGCATTTATTATTGAATATGCATGATAATAGTTTGAAAATTATATTTGATCTATTTTTTAACAAATGTGGTTATTGTTTCCCTAGGTATGATGATGCATTATCATAATAATTATAAAATACCTAAATCCTTGATGACTACCAAATATTTTATCATAGTAATGTATCAAATGAAGTTCATATCTATGACTTGAAACTTTAAGTGAGGTTATCTAAACATAACTTCAGATGTAGGAAAAAAATAGAAAATTCAACAACAAATAAACATTTTGTATTGTATTCATTTACATGAGACATGCCAAATGTGGGCCACGGCATAACACATTATATTGTTGAATCTATTGGTTATAACTAGTTTCTAAAAACTTTAACTGAGCTTGAATCATCACTTTTATCTCTAATAATGGAGGACTTAATAGTGTAAAATGCGAATGGTTTATGACAAACTGTGACCTCTTATTATTTTTTCTCTCATAAATTATGGTGTTGTTAATGCTAACCCATATAAAATTTTATTTATTTTTTGCACATGTCTTCATGTTTTTCTAAAAAATATTTTACCTCATTAGTAATTTCTATGAAAAAACTTCGATTAACATTATCAAAGAATATTTTTATGTTAATATAAATTATTTCTCCATATTTAGTAGTATATTTAAAAAAAAAACATTCGCTACAAATTGATTTTATTTTTCTCCCCTATTGTTATCAGTATTCTAATCCATATCATTCCTTCATTTATCTAGTAATATATGTTATAAAATTGTATATATATGTATATTGATAATCAATTGTGAACTTATTTGTTAATTGGTTCCTATTTTAGCTTTAATTCTTCTTGAAAATGATAATATTATAGCCAAATTTTTCTAAGAGTAACGTATTTATGAATTATTCCTCTTATCTGAACAATCCATCTATTTGCATACTATCTTAACATTAGTAAATCAATTATATATGTTTGAAAGTTCCTACAACTTCATTTTTTTTAGATGATTTTCATGACTTAGCTTCAAAAATACACAAAGTAACTAACTATTTAGTGAGTGCCTCTGGAAGAGAGTTATTCTTAGATGTTTTTATTTTCAATATGATGGTCCATCAAAGTGAGGGACTGATGCTGATAGATTTTAGCATCCTGATTTTAAATTTTCCATTGCATTTTTTCTTGTTCTATCCATACAAATGGAAATTTATTCATACAATATCTTATTGGTTTAATATTCATATATACTTGATTGATAAATTTATGTACACAATTCAAAAAAATTTGTAAATCTTTGCCATTTTTCCATATTTTTAAATTTTTGATCTGATGCTAACTTTGACCACAACTTGTCCATGTATTTTTAAAAATACCCTTTATAATGATAAGAGTAGAATTTAATAAAAATTAAATCATGATAGAGCCTACAATGTTAGACATAAATCAAATCACTAAGTAAATGCATAATATTTCTGACATAACAGTCATTTGAAATTCATACATTGAATATAATCAAGTTATTGCACACTATATTATGTTTAAAAAAAATACATTGCTATGCATTAATTTGATAAAAGATTCATTTTAAATCAAATCAATTTCTCATTCTAAATAATTTTAACCCATTTTTTGGCATCAATAAATTTAACAATTTAATATTATATGCATGATCTCCTCATTAGGAAACATAAAAAGACATGGTTTCAGCGCTGTCTACCACCTAGATTGGGATGTATTAGTGATATTTCATCTTAGAAATTATTATATCAACACAAATAATGATTACTAGATTTAACAAAGGTCCAAGTGCCCATGTTTTGAGTTTGAAAAATGATGCCATACATTTCTCAGAATTGATCATACATGATTTTCTTAAAACTAAGAAAAATTAACAATGAAAATTTTAATCACTAGTGACAATGAGTAGCTAAAACAAGTGAAAATTTCCCATTCCTTCCTTGATTATGTATATTTAATGGTATAATACTATTTCCTTTTTTTTACATGAACACATATCTCTCTCTCATCACTCCTTACCATATTCATTAGTATGTTTCTCTTGGTAAGCTTGGTTGAGTTCCCTATTGGCTTTTTTGTTCTTCATGGGCTACCTGGTGAGGTGTCTCATTCAAGCTCAATTGTTATATTGTATGTATTAGGATAAATATCCTTATAAAATCTATACTTTAACCTATCAAATAATTTTTTATATATATTATAATAATATTTCTAGTTATAAATATATAGTATAATTATGTATATGATATATGATATATTATATATTATTATAATATATTTTATTTATAATTAATATATATTATTATATATATAAGTATATATTATTAATAACATATGTTGTAATAATAATAATAATAATAATAATAATAATAATAATAATAATAATAATAATAATAATAATAATAATAATAATAATAAAGTCATCTTTTCCCTGTCATTGTTTCTTTTAGTATAAGTTTTCCCTAAAACTATGTTTAGATCTAAATTGGCTACAAACCTTGAAGATCAAAAGTACTCGATTACATATGGCTATGAAAATAATTTATTCATTGAAAAGGTTTTTTTAAGGCTTTTCTTGATTGGGAGTAACTTATCCACAATCAATATTTACCTAAAGAAGAGTTCAAAGTTCACCCCCTTTCAAATCTAAACATTGAGTGAAGCACGCTGAATTCCACAAATATAATTGGTAATAAATCAATTATTTCAACAAGATCCTTCAACCTAAACTATATTAATATACTTACATTAATTTTAAAATAATTATTTTCATATACAAAACTTTAATTTTATCATGTTGGATAAGTATTTATCTTGACATTTTACTAGAAACATTACAAGACATAATATAACCTACATTAGACAATGAAAACATACAAGTTTAAACATCCACAATGTAGACATATTTTCAATATGACAAGAAAATATTGATTATTAACTAGTTATCTTATGCTACACTATGCTCAAATATATAGAAAAGTATGTTATAAAATATTTAAACATATCTAAAATCTAAAAACATATGTTGATTAGAATATGAGATAAAATTACAAATGAAAGCCCTGTAATGGTTGCATAAAACAAGTTCCTCACATAAACCATTTTTGACCTCACATAGGTGCACAACAGACATGCCACATCCTATAAATTCTCTCTCTAAATTTTTTTAGGATACCATTTGTTACCCTAAATGTTTGTAAACAAATATTCTAATGTGTCTTTCAAATCATAGCCAAGGCATGCCCAATACCATCTTTCATCAATGTATATATACATTTCCATTATTTTTAAACATAATGAAACTCATTGAGGTTGTAAAAACATGGTATTTCAATAATCAAATGAAAAACACTCAGTGGAAAGAGAGAGGTTCAAGAAATCATATGCATCTTCCCTCAATTTTATTTTATTCTATCTATTAATTCACCATCATATGAAGATTTCTATTAGGGGAGATTTTAATTCAAGAACATTCTACAACATTATAGTAGAAGTTGGGATAACTAAACAAAGCATTGTTACATGCTAAGAATAAATTAGAATTACCTACCATCCATGGCATATTGTGATAACATCTACAAAAGCTTGAAACATTTATAAATAAATCAATGATGATAATGCCATACAAAAATATGCACAAATTTAAATGGAACTGCAAGAATGGGATGTTATGTCCTGCATACACCCATCAAGAACCACAAATGATATCAACATGGTTTTCCTCTATGACATCGACAATAAACAAAATTAGGATGACACTACTTGGTATTAATCAACCTACACACAATAATGCCATAATTCATAGATTCACAACACAAAGGCACCCACATTCTAGATGATGAGTGCTCAACCCTGTCATTGTTAAATGAGCTATCATATAACCAAAAATAAATTCCATAATTATTTTAGACCATGATATAAAATAAAATCTCCACCATTGAAGTTTATTGTTCAAGTAACACTAGGTACAGGCAAATTATACTTGATTGATAATATCAAACATTGCTTAAATAGACTCATAGGTATAAATAGTTCTATCCTACTTATCTTTGCTCCAATTAGTGTAACAACATTCAACATATATGCATAAAATATGCATTCAGGGCTTCACATTCTTATCCAAGACATGAAGGCTTTTAAGGGATAAGCATTGAGTGTTTTCTAATAATAATTGAGACACATTGAATATGTGATCATTGATTAAATGAGCCAAAAATGCTCTACAATATAAATAGTTGCTTGCATGAGGTAATCCCCCCCATAAATGACATACCAATGTATGTAGGGAAGTAATTTGGTCACACATTTTGGAAACATTTTGACATTGTTGTCACATTGACATAACGTTTCATCAGGAAGGATGCATAACACACTAACTACTTTTAAATTTTTTACTAATCAACATTAGAAATGCGAACCCAAAAAAAGAGGACTAAAATTTTCTCATGTCAAATTTTTTTTTCTTCATGCCTTTATAATAATAATAACATTTTAAAGGTTTGACACATTTCTATGCAAGTAACAACTAGGCTACATTGCATAGCAAGTACATGCTTAAATTGTTAATCACTCCAATTATAATATGTAAAGGATAATAAATTAAATTTAATTATTAGAAATAATGATATTATTCAAATGATAAAAGATTGTGTTGACATCTAATCAATGGGTTTGATCAAGGTTAGTAAATGGATCCATCAGGGGTATTCTTCACATGTTTATAATCTAGATTAAAAAAAACATGTCTTACCCATGTATCTATTTGGTGCATTTGATAAATAATTTGGTATCCCATGGGATACCACCCATCCAAAAATTCTATTGATTCCTCCAATTACATGAGTAAATTATCCTTAGATGCCTTTCAAAATGGCATGGGCCTTAACCATACATAAAACACAATCTATGGTTCTCAACAAGGCAAAATTTGATATTTGTAACACTGATAGTCATAGTATTAGAAAATTTGAAATTAATGAAATCAAAGTATTTTTTCATATTCATGAGTTTTAACATTAGCTTTGATATATTTTTTATAAAAAAATAATTCATTTGTTTTTCTATTTGCCAAATTTAGTAAAGGTGATTAAGTTTTTGGAGGAAAATCAATATTTATGGTACCTAAAAAAATATTTTTTCATCCTTTAATTATTTATAATATCAAGGTACTCAAATTACATTTAAATTATATGGTTGTATGACTATATTATTGATATTGTGTAATCTCACTAAAAATATTTGAACCATAAGACTCCATATCTTTATTTTTACTATTATCGTCATTATTTTTTTAAATCATTATTTCTTTTCATATTAACTCTACCTAAAACTAAATTCAGATCCAATATGGATCCAAACCTTGAATCTTAATTTTTTATTATTATTTTTCTAAAAAATTAATTTCATAAATGGAAATTTTTATTGCACTAATTTTTTTTGGTCTATAGAGCTAATTTCGAAGATCCAATTTGCCCAAAGTCACCCAAAACTAACCCAACTCACCTAAACATCCAAGTGTTGAATCTACAACATTAATGTGAGTTATCATTTAGGGCCAATGTCACACAAATAATTCAAATTCAAATCGAGTTACATCTGAAATTGCATCACTCATCTCAACCTTAGTTATCTTCATGAAGCCCAACTCTTACATTGGACTGTTGTATGACTTGACTAGGAAACTCCTCACACTCCCTAGGAAATACCTTGCATCTCCCCCTCAACTTGGTGAATCCCTTAGTGATACTATGACTTATCTTTAATATGTGCATGGGAATGACATCACATGCCATGATATAGTAGTTTCACATCACTCACATTGAGCAACTAACCACATTAGCCTTCTCACTTCAGTCACAATCATAAAATGGCATAATTCACATGTCTACATCTCTTAGGAACTCTTCACACTACTCAGTGCAAGACTATACCTACTAATTTTTTGAGATCACATTTATAATCCATCCTACTCTACTACATGTCTCTATATTCACCCCACATTCTTTAGAGTTAGGACTACTTCAGTCTCTAATTAATTAATTCAATGCACCAACATAATCTAGTACAATGTACCTATCCACTCCTTACAATTTTGAGTTGTATGGCTTAACATCAACCTTTTCCATCCAATAGTAACCTTAGGGCTCATTTTTTTGGATTACTCTCCCAAGGCATACTTTCCCCTTCACCTATTTTTTAGTCACACCTTTCATTGGCACAAGAATATTATTTATAGTCCTTAAGAAGTTATTTCAATACTTAATGCATCACTACATCTACTAAGTTTCAAACTTTAATCATAATTCCTATAGAGAATTACCACATTTTTTGTATTCCAACCATCATGCCTTTAGAGCTGATCCTACTTTAGCCTCCTAGTTGCTTGCTTTTGCTTAAACCCAATCCAATACATGTATATCACTCTTTTCATCTCTCTAAGTTATTTTTCTAAACATCAATGTCCTTAATCCACTTAAACCTCAAGTCATTCTTGTTTCAAATTACTTTGTAGGTACAAGAGTTTTTGCACTCATTTCAAAAGCATCACATACTTGCATTGGAGTATTCACACTTTTAACCCCTCTTTGGGTAGGATCATAACACTTCTCCCTGAATTTCTATGCCCACTATATTTCAAAACCACATAGTTATTCCTCTCATTTTCATTATTTGATAATGTCCCATACCATCACCTTGTATAGACTGAGATTATCATTGAATTGCTTCATTTCTACACCTTCAAAGTAAAATAAATTTAATTTAATATAATTTAAACTTTAAATAAAATTTAACAAATACCAAATTTATAGTTTTAAAATTAATTTTAGTATTGAATTAAACTATTAAGTGATGATAAATAGATTAAAAACCTAGGAGAGGACATTAATTATTGTCATTGAGCAGGGGTGTTGCTATTCCATAGGTTTTTGAACATGTTATGATTTTTAATTTGGCATGATTATATGCAACATCATGATGTTATTTTTTACATTTGAATTAATATATTGTGAGAATCCCCCCTTAGTTTAACTCTGCTCCTCTCTCCTAGCATAAAATCTATTAAGATATACTTTCAATCCCCGAGAGACCTCATCATCTAACCATGGTTTCTTATGAAACCACCTAGGATTAAGTCAAAATGCAACATAATGATGTGGAATATGAAGCATATTATATCTTCTCTCACTACATGCCCAAGCAAAGTCCTTTGTCATTTTATCAAACTTAGGAGATTCATTCCTCAATATGACCTCTAACCTATCCCTCGTCTAATAAAGGCTCTCAAAAACATATCCCATGCATGGATTATCACTATCAAAGAGTCTAAGTATCATAAAAATAGGCTAGATAAGTTTCAATAAGTCATTATCTTGTTGCTAAGATAATGTAGGGATAGTGCCAATAATGAGATCATAAATCTCATTACATGCAATGGTGTTGGTGCTAGGATGAATTCTACATATATCTCACTATAATGAAACCACCATCTCTCTAAGTGATTACTTCAATTTCACCATGCGATCCATCATCATGAATTGTGAAATGAATCGTGTATCAAGACACTGAAGAATCTACAAGGAGGAATATTTACTATATATAGCATATGATATAGAATGGATGACTATGAATTGTTTTATTTTATTTGAATTTCCCACTAGATAACTAATCGATGGAAGTTCACCATGTAAATCTTTGATAAATGAGTTCACACAATGAACTACACATAATGTCAGAAAGATCTATGGATACTCATTGTCAAGCATGCCTCCTACTAAAAATTATTTGTAGCACTATTTTTTATGACTTGTACTACATTATGTCTCCCCACCTAGTATATTACCTATAAAAAAATCCATCAAGTAATTTTCATATTTCACATGACCTAAAGTGTCATGTGATTTTAAACAAAAAGATCCCTTAGGAGAGGAAACTAGAGCATTTATGAGAGTTATATGAGCAATGTCTATCTTTCCATAAAAAAATAGAAACCCATGTATATGTCCGACTATCCTTGATATCCTACAATCTTGCCTCTATGAAAGCCTTCTCCTCACTCAATATTATTATGCAAATCTTTTCATAACCTGAAGGAGCATAACCTATAGGACTATTATTTATCCTTCTTACTCCATATTTACATAAATGGGACCTCACAATATTAAAAGGCATCTCACAACCAAAAAATAGTCTCCTAATAGTTGCATAAATATTTTTCTTGTCTGAAGCATCATACATATTTCCAATTTTAGACCATTAATGGAAATATTTTGAGTATATGGATGTGCAAGTGTGATGCCATAGGTGGTTTCAAAGATTAAATATATGTATATTCCCTAATTAATTAATATTTTTTCCCTTTCCCCATGCTTAGCATGTAGTACCTCAATCTTTCCACTGAACTATTTTTATTTATGAGGAAATAAGAGCACTTCCATGTCTTACTTATAGAATTACTATATTATCCCCGTAAAAAACCTCTAATTATCATTTCAAACTTCCATAATATATTCTCAAATTAATTTTTAGTTACACTATATTCTAGAGGATTTGGTCCCTTATTTCTACTAGACTGTAGTATAGTGGGAATTAAAGAGGAAGCATCAATTTTTATCTAAACATTAATAAATACATCAATTTGAAAAATAAATAGTTTGAAGAGGAAAAAAAATAAAGAGGATAATCTACATGAATTTTTACAAATAAAATAAAAAATTTAAAAGGAAACATGAAACATAGCTACAAGAATTTTAATGAATATGCAAATGTGTTTCTTTAATGTGGTCTCCTTAAAAATCACTTAATTCTCTTTTACATCAATTAAATATGTTTCTCTAATATGGTTTTCTTTAATATTTTAAATTAAAATTTTTAATTGAATGCATGTAATATTTTTTTGATAGATATTCACTTTTGACTAGAGTTATGAACCGATCTAGGACACAATCGAGAGCCTAGATCCCTAGTGATCATCTACCACATATACCAAATATACCAACAATGAACACAATCAGCATGAAAATATCAACAATAGCCACCACTAGCCTAAAAAATAACTAATAAACATTAACAGCCCCAAGAATATAAACCATAGCCATAACCAGTCTCATATATGCCTTTCTAGAGATTTGAACCTAGGTGGGTCTTCAAACAACCAAGCCACATAACCAACTAACCCCCATATCATTGGAGAATGCATTTAATATCAATTAAATTTAAAATAATGAATATTTTTAATTATTATTTTAATAATACATAAAAAAAAATATTTTCGTGTAAAATTTTAATATTAAACCTATTTTAAAAATTATTAAAAACACTACTTTAGAAATGTGGTTTGTAAAAGCATACAATGAAATAAAATAAATGCAATGATTTTTTAACATGCAATGAAATTAGAAAGAAGAAATGTGAAGTGTTGGGTTTTTAGCAAACCATGAATAAATATGAAACATTGAGATTTACATGCTACGAATAAATGTGAAGCATCAGATTTCCTAGCATGCTATAAATAAATGTGAGCATTGGATTTTTTTAGCATGCTACAAATAAATGTGAAGCACTATGTAACTAGTGTTTTTCAACATGGGATGACCTTATGATGTGTTTTCACCTCAATCCATTGAAATTATATGTTACGAACCTTTGTGATATGGGGAAATGAGGTTCAATACTTGTTTGATAGTTAAAAGACCATCCAAAACATTGCCACCATCACGTGCCATTTAAAAGTGTTATAACTGGAAACACATAGGGGTTGTTGCATTTATTACAAGAGGTCACATAGTTATATTTTGTTTGAATGAATCATTTTCATTAATAATATTGTTTATTTTTATCCCTATCAAATACCAAATCCTAGGAAGTGGATATAAGTTTAGAAGATAAAATCATATGACTGTGGGATGTGTTAAAGAATATAGGTTTTCAGGAAAAAATATAGAGATTAATACACCTTGAGATGAAGCTACGACCATGTATATTCCCTAAAAATGGATTTTTCAAAACCATATCTCTATACAGGAAAAAAAATGATGTGATTGAACCCATGTTACTGTAGTAATTTATTTTGAATGGAGTTTAAACTACAATATTTTCATTGGGAGAGTATCTTTCCTATTTAAATCTTATATAATAGAATTTAGGTCAAATTTAAGTCTTCTCTAACATCTAGTTATATGTTCTCTTCCACTTGGTTTCCTTCAAACTACAAAATGGACAAGATAAAGGTTATGTGAATGTTGTATTTTGTGTAGAGGTTATGGATTCCCATCACCATACACTTTTTCATCCTTGGATCGTCAAATAAATTTGAGGATATATGTGTGTAGGATACTATTTCCTCATTGAAAGCAAAGATTTGATAATTGGAGGAGAAAATAACTTCTTAGCATAAGATGGTCAGTTTAGATAGCATAGAATGAGATGATGGAGGCCTTGCACCTTTACATAATATTTTTAAATGAATTTGAGACTACACATAATGGTGGATCATATCTAATTGACCCCTTTCCTACCAAATAGGGTAAAATAAGGCCATATAAATAAGTTGTTTCCATTTGAAAAGTATAGATATAAACATAATATTGAATATGTAATGATTTTGGAGATAAACTTTAGAAACAGACAACACAAAATAGGGATAGATAATGAGGTGAAAAAAATTCAAATAAATCAAGTTAAATAAAAACTTCACCCTAGTGCACTCTTTCATAAATTTCAAAGTAATGATTCTAGAAATTTTTGCACACATGTAAATTCTGAATGGAATGGAAAGATGGATCATTACAAGAAATAATTCCTTCTGGTACTAAGATTTAAGGGTGGACTCAACATAGTTACACTATATTTAAGTATTGAAAAATAATTTACTCTTAAATATATTTTAAATTTTTTTATTTTAAATTAAAATTTATTTGTGACCTGTATTTTAACATGTTAGATAAAAAATATAAATTAAAAAAATGTTAAATTTTTGAATAAATTAATTTTTACATTCTATGTCACACCTAGGTCGCAATGTGAACTCCAAAACTTAGGTATTTATACTATTGACATCTCTCCCATACCACAATTTTGTGTGTTGATTTCAGTCACAAATAATATAGAAGTTTAAAACCAAAGTTGTTAGACATTAGTTTTGTACCATATTATCTATATCATGGTAAAAAATAAATTCTTTAATGTCTAAGTAATGTTCCTATGCACATTCATGGTAAAGGAATGGACTCAAAATAATTGGTGGCTCCCTATATTTATTAGTATCCACTTGCAGGTAATATTTTAATTAATTATAACTATTAACTAACATTAGAAAATATGTAGTTAATGAAAACAAAGTATTTTCTTCATATTCTTGAGTTCTAACATTAACTTTGTAATATGTGTTATAAAGAATAGTTTTTTTTTCTATTCATTAAATTCAAGGAATATGACTACTTTTCTAAGGAAATTTAATATGTATGGTATTTAAAAATAATTATATTTTTCATCATTTAATTGTTTCTAATATGAGGGTACTGAAATGATGGGCTAAATTTGATGGTCCTATGATTATATTCTTACTATCTTGTGCTCTTGCTAAAAATATTTGAATCATAAGACTCCATATCTTTGTTTTTACTATTATCATCATTATTGTCTATTTTTTTTTCATTATTTCCTTTTATTTTAACACTCCCTGAAATTGCATTCATTGTTGTCTTTTTTCATGTCATTCATATTTCGACTTACTTTGTAAGCACAAGTGTTTCCACACTTGCTTCAAAAGCATCACATAATTGCATCAAAGTCTTCCCACACATGAAGCTCACATTGGGTAGGATAATAAAACTTAATTTTGATCTTCCATGCCCACTCTATCACACAACTACATAATTGTATTAGATATGGAAATGTCCCATACCATCACCTTACACAGGCTGAGATTCCTATCGAATCACTTCATGATTATGATACCAATGAGAGAGTTGGGGTTCATGAAGATGAATAAGGCTAAGATGAGTGATGCAGGTTAGGATGTGAATTGAGTTGAGTATGATTTATGTGTGTGACACTAGCTTGAGTTGAGAACTTGCATTGATGTTGTATATTCAACACTTGGATGTTTAGCTGAGTTGGGTTAGTGTTGGGATGAAAGGCGTAATTTGGGTGCCTTCAAATCATAGTTTTAAGGAAGTATGGATTTGAAGATGTCATGAAAACATTTGATATAGGGTTTAAAATAGAATCCTTAATAATAGAGCTATAAGAGAAAATTTTAGGCATATAGTTTCAATGATTTTCCTTTCAGTAAGAGAAATATTTGTTTTTTTTGCTTTTTTGTGGTTAATTTACAATAGATATGAGGTTTTTGTTTTTTTATCTTATCAAATTAAAATTATAGGATGTAAATTGTAAGTGGATTGAAATTATTACAATGACAACTAGAACCATACCTTTTTCTTTATTTATTTTTGTATTTCTTAAGATTTTATGCAAAAAATAATTTGTTTTGCGATAATTTCATAGTTATCGAGAAGAAGTATACTCTTTAATTTAAAATTAGAAGGGTTGGAAATAATAAATTAAAATGATTGATTCTAATTTGATTAGTTCCATCAACATGTTATCACGGTTAACATGGAAAGAGTTTTATCCTTGTTGAGTGCCCCCCAAGAAATTGATTTGAAATTTTGAATATGAATATACTTTTGACTTTTGGTATAGAAAATATTTGTCTTATTTCCAATAGATCCTTATATGACATGAAAAAAAGGGAATTATGATAAATAATGAATATTAAAACAAAAATACATTCACATTAATCTTATAGATTCAACACTTGGATGTTTAGGTAAAGTGGGAGTGTAAGGATGAAAGCCATAGTTTGGGTGTCTCCAAAAGACAATTTTTAGGGAGCATAGATTTGAATGTGTGATGAAATACATAAATATAGGGTAGGTTTTTAAATAAAATACCTTATCATATATGTACAAGAGTAAATTAAAATGAACGCTTCAAATTTGATCAGCATTATTGACTTATGGTCACGGTCAACATTGGCCTTCTCCCTCCAAAATGAACCTTAGTTCTAATTTGTTTTGACTTTATCTCCTAAGGAACATTACCCACTTTTACTCTTTTTCAATCATACCCTTCATTGGATCAAGAATATTTTCTATAAACCATAGGATGTTATTGCACTACTCAATGCATCACTACATTTACTAAGTTTTGAGCTCGTATCATAATGTCTCTAGAGCTCTATTTCATGTTTTAAATTTCAACCCTCATGCCTCCAAAGCTAATCCTCCTTTGGCCTCCTAATTTATTATTTTTTCTAAAATGAAAACCATTGCATGCATTTGACTCCTTGCATATCTATAAGTTAGTGTTCTGAACATCAATGTCCTTCCTATCATAACATAGTTGACTCATATTGGGTAGGATAATAACACAATTGACTCATATTGGGTAGGATCATAGATATATAAGAGTAAATTAAAATTAATGCTTAAAATTTGATCAACATTGTTGACATATGGTCATGGTCAACATTGGCCTTCTCCCTCCAAAATGAACCTTAGTTCTCATTTATTTTGACTTTATCTCCTAAGGCACACTACCCCCTTTACCTATTTTTCAATCATCTTCTTCAATAGCATAAGAATATTGTCTATAGACCATAGGATGTTATTGCATTACTTAATGCATCACTACATCTACCAAGTTTTGAGCTCGTATCACAATGCCTCTAGAGCTCTATTGCATTTTTTACATTTCAACCCTCATGCCTTCAAAACTCATCCTCTTTTGGCCTCCTAATTTCTTATTTTTACTCAAATGCAAACCATTGCATGAATTTGAATCCTTGTATCTCTATAAGTTATTCTTATGAACATCAACACCCTTCCTAGCATAACACAATTGACTCATATTAGGTAGGATGATAACACTTCTTATCGATCTACCATGCCCATTTTATTACACAACTACATAGTTGTCCTTCTTAGTTGCATTCTTTGCATAGGCTAAGATTCCCATCAAATCATTACATCACTTTGATACGAATGAGAAAGAGTTGGGGTTCATGAAGATGACTAAGGCCAAGAAGAATGATGCAAGTTGGGATGCAACTCAAGTTGAGTCTGACTTGTGTGTGTGATATTGACAGAACTTAAGAAATTGTATTGATATTACAGATTTAACATTTGGATGTTTAGGTGAGTTGGGTCAGTGTTGGGATGAAAGGCATAATTTTATCATCTCCAAATGATAGTTTCTAGGAAGCAAAGATTTGAATGTGTGATAAAAACCCTAGATCTAAGGTTTCAAATAAAAGCCCTAACCATAGAGCTATAAGAGAGAATTAAAACGAGTGCTTCAAATTTTATTAGTGTCATTGGAATGTCATCAAAGTCAACATGAAAATAGTTTTATCTTTGTTGAGTACTCCCAAGAAATTGTTTTGATATTTTGAATATGAACATACATTTGACTTTTGGTATAGAAAATATTTTGATGTTGCAATTTCAACACTTGGATGTTTAGCTGAGTTGGGTCAGTGTTGGGATGAAAGGTGTACTTTGGGTGCCTCCAAATGATAGTTTTAAGGAATTAGAGATTTGAATGTGTGATAAATAATTTTGATATATGGTTTCAAATAAAATCCTTAATAATAGAGCTATAAGAGAAAATTCTAGGTGCATAGTTTCAATGACTTTCTTTTCAGTAAGAAAAATATTTGTTTCTTTTGTTTTTACGGGGTTAATTTATAGTAGATATGAGGTTTTTATTTCGTTATCTTGTCAAATGTATATTATACGTGTCTTAAAATTATTTCACTAAAAACTTGAATCATAATATTTTTCTCTATGAATTTTTTTATTTCTTAAGATTTTAAGCAAAAAACAATTTTTTTAAAAACCATTTTGTAGATCTTGAGAAGAAGTATACTGTTCAATTTAAAATTAGAAGGGATGGAAATCATAAATTAAAACAAGTGCTTCAAATTTGATTAGCATTGTCAGTATGTTGTCATGGTTAACATGGAAAGAGTTTTACCCTTGTTGAATGCCCCCACAAGAAATTGTTTTGAAAATTTGAATATGAACATACTTTTGACTTTTAGTATAGAAAATATTTGTGTTATTTCTAATAGATCCTTAAATGATGTGAAAACAAGGGAAGTCTTGAAAAGCATGAATATTAACAAAAATTCATTCGCATTGATGTTGTAGATTCAACACTTGGACGTTTAGGTGAATTGGGTTAGTGTTAGGATGAAAGCCATAGTTTAGGTGACTCCAAATGATGATTTTTAGGGAGTAGAGATTTGAATGTGTGATGAAAGCCCTAAATCTAGGGTAGGGTTTCAAATAGAAGCCCTAATCATAAAGCTATAAGAGAAAATTAAAATGAGAAGATCAAATTTGATCAGCATCGCTGGCATATGGTCATAGTCAACGTCGACATTCTCCCTCCAAAAAGAACCTTAGATCTATTTTGTTTTGACTTACTCTCTTCAGGCACACTTCCCCCTTTACCTCTTTTTTAGTCACACCCTTCACTAGTGCAAGAATATTGTCTATAGACCATAGGATGTTGTTACACTACTTAATGCATCACTGCATCAACTAAGTTTCGAGCTCACATCACAATGCCTCCGGCACTCTATTGCATGTTTTGCATTTCAACACTCATGCCTCCAAAGTGAATCCTCCTTTGGCCTCCTAATTGCTTGCTTATGCTCAAATGCAAACCATTGCATGCATTTCACTCCTTACATCTCTCTAACTTGTTTTTATGAACATCGACCTCCTTTCTCCACTTGAACCTCAAGTCATTCATGTTTTGACTTACTTTGTAGGAGGAAGTGTTTCCACACTTGCTTTACAAGCATCACATACTTGCATCAGAGTCTTCACGCATTCGACCCCTTGCATTGGGTGGGATCATAACACTTCTTGCCGATCCACCATGCCCACTTTTCCCCACTCCAAGTTTTGTTCTTGCGGCCTCCGGGTGGGTCATCTCATCTTTTTTGTTTGAATTATAACAAAAACACTTTCGCATTCGCATTGATTTTGACAGCAGACAATCCCCGTTGCTCTATATATGTCATCTGCATGCAATGGATAATTCAAAGCAAAATTTGATGACACAAATATGGCAGCGTACTCTTCATCATCGTTCAATACAGAGATGCTCCTAATTCTGTTGCTCCTCACGTCCCATGCAACCCTTGAAAGCCATGGCTCCTCTGAGATGGAAAAGTTCGATCAAGTCTTGAAAAAGCTGATGCCTTACGGTAAGGTTCCGGGAGCGCAGTTGGCTGTGGCTATGGATGGCCACCTCCAATATTTCAAAGCTTTTGGAGTGGCCGATCGCCAAAATGGCGACTTACTCACAACCCACCACACTATGAGATACAACAGCATTTCCAAAGTTTTCACAGGAGTTGCCATTCTTAAACTTGTTCAGGTAAGCCACGTCAAATTCAATAATACCCTCAATGTCTTTTAAATAAAATCTATACAAATCTGTATGTTTTGTTGCAGGAAGGGCGGCTAAATCTGCAGGACAAACCCTTTGGTTTTCTAGACAATCTCCCACTTCCGAGAGGTGCCACGGTCGACCCACGCCTATTCAACATCACCATACAACATATGCTGCAACACGCTGGATGATGGAACGACACATTCTCAAGAGGCAACGTTTTTATACTCCCTGCTGCTCTCTACGCGTCACACTCTCTGGGCCGCCCTGCTCCTCCCACTGTCTACGACGCCATTCGCTACATGAAGAGCGTACCGCTGGATTTCGATCCCGGCTCTGCCATGCAATACTCCAATTTCGGATACACGGTTCTTGGAAGAGTGATCGAGACAGTGAGCGGAATGAAGTATGCGGAATATATGCAGCGACATTTGTTCATTCCGTTGGGTCTCACAGGAATGAAGTTGGCAGAATCACCGGTCGAACGTCTGGCACGTAACGAGGTTCGTTACCATGGATTTGACGGCGAGGACGAACTTGTGTTGTCCATATTTCCTGGTGGAGGTTACGTCAACGGCAGCTACGGGATCGTCGATTACAGAAATTTGGACTCCGCCGCAGGGTGGACGGGAAATGCTGCGGATGCTGTTAGATTTATGGATCACATTGACGGCCTTCGCCAGCCTGCAATTCTGAAACTGCATATGGTTATCGTGATGCTGAATGCCCCAATGCCCTCGAATAGAAGTTTAGCAGGAAATCGTTATTTTGACCATTCGAGGGGATTGAATGTATTTGTGAGCGTGGACAAAAATGGAAAGGTGAAGAGTTTTCAGCACGGCGGCGCCGGCAAGGGGGCCATGTCTCTAGTAATGAGACTTGTGGAGAGCAACATAACGTTCGCATTTGAATTGAATAGGTGTCCTCTTGGGGAGTTCGTGAATGATGCAATTGGTAACCTCACGTGAGGTTGCTCAAAGTATTCAGGATTGGCCACTTCAGAATTTGTTGTGAGAATAATGTTGTGTTGTGATTGCACCCTGCTTGGTTCCCAACCCCCTTCCACCTTTTATTTTCCATAGACTCGCCATGTTTCTTGGTAAAAATAAAATACAATAAATTGCACAACGTGCTATTAATGTGTTGTCTGTATATTTTGAGTGTATGTATATAGACAACTAGCAATTGTATGAAAGTAGTGTAAGGTATATGCGAATATATTGAAAGAAGTGCTTTGTAATTTGTTTGCAAAAGAAATGAGGTCAAACATAAATAAAAGATTTTAAGAAACTATTTGATATAGAGGATTTTTAATTTGATTTATTTTTTCATATTATTAAGAATTGTGAATAAATAAAAAAATTAAAGAAAATGAATGTGAAATACATTTGATCAATAAAGAGGGAGTTTTAATGAGAAATATAATTTTTGTTTTGTTGTTTTTTGATATAGATATATGCACCATTTTGAATTATTGCATATACATACAAAGAGAAATGAAAAAAAAATTCAAAGGTCTTGTAAGGATTGCGTTCTTGATAGTGCAATAAAAATTAGGCTTTGACATTTGATATTACCAGTATCAATTATTTTCCAATGTTATCTCATGAGATTTATGTAGTGTTAGATCTCAACGCATTTTCGATGGAAACTGTTTAAGGTTGCTTCAAATTATCCGAGGGATTGGCACATTTTGATGAATTTTGGATCACATGTTGGGCTTATATATATTTTCATGTACAAACTCACAAACATTGGAAGTTCAGACTTGAAGATGATTCATGCGAGCTTGCATTTTTAGATGTTCTTGTTAGCATATGGTAATAGATTTTAAATTAGTTTCTCTACATTCAAAGCATATTTTACAATATATTTCAATATAATTTCATGCCAAATAAAACATGAAAATTGAAATCTGCCCTAGAAATGGAAAAGGTGGTTGGATTGTGAGTTTTTATTGTCATCATTACGAAAAGAATTATATTATTTTATTCAATTATTTTCAATGCAGTGAAGTATTTTTGATACAACACCGAAAGTGCTTTGTACATACATTGAAAAATAGTTCATGTTTTAAATATTTTTTCTTCTATGCACTTAAAGTATGTGTCTATGTTGCCATTCATAAATTAAAATAATATTTATTTATATGAGGTTGAATACAAAAAACTAATTTTATTAAAATGAAAGACATAACAAAGTAGTTTATTGCATACCTTCAACAAGAGTCTTGTGCTTCTAAGTGCTCTTCAAATACTTCTTCACAAAATATTCTAAATCTATGATGCATATAAAAGGATGTACGATGTGGACTATAATTAATATTGTGTATTCTCTAACGATAAGTTTTAAAATTAGCTTTTCTATAATCTCTTATTGGTTTAGTCTTCATAAATTTACGTAGTTCAAAAAACTTGTAAATCTTTGACATTGATCCATATTTTTTAATTCTTGATCTGATGGTAACCTCGATCATAACTTGTCCATGTATTTTCCTATAATACCCCTCATAATGACAAAACTAACAATTCCCAATAATGAAATCATGACCAAGCCTACAATGTCAGACATTAATAAGAGCACTAAGCAAATGCATTATATTTTTGAAAAAACATTCTTTTGAACTTCATGCATCGTATATACTCAAGTTATTACACACTATATTATGCCTAAAAAAAAAGATCACTATGCATTAATTTGAAGATTTCAAGTAAAACACAATTCAAAAAACATAATTTCACATCAGTCATTGAAAAAAAGTCATTCATTATAAGAAAAAGAATAAATTAATAATTTAAATATGTAAAATTAAATATAAAAATACAAAAATATTGAAAGTTTTAAAATCAATTATACAATATTTACCACTCCCTATAGAAACAATTATATATTTTGTCACCAAAAAAGGTTTTTTAAGATTAAAAAAATAAAAGAACGTACAAAAATAAAAATAATTATTTTTCATATTTGTCACATAAGGGACAAATCCATCGAGTAATTTTTTATAATCAATAGAAAAAATTGTAAATTAAATATTTAATTGAATTGTAAGTGATTAACTATTACTTCACTACATAAAATCCTATGAATACACATTTTATATTGTGAACAAGCTATTCAATTTAATTCATAGAGAAAATTCCTAATATAATATTAATTTAAAATTTCAAAAAAATATTATAGTTATGCAAAATAATTCTTTGAACGAAGAAATAAATAAATATGTAATAAAAGTTTCATTTGAAATCAAATTAATTTCTCATTTTCAACAAATTGAATCCCTTTTTTGGCATCAATACATTTTATAATTTAATATTGTAGGCATGATCTCCTTGTTAGGAAACTTAAAAATACCTGGTTTCAATAATCTCTACCATCTAGTTTGGGATGAATTGGTGGTGTTTCATCTTCTAAATTACTGTATCAACACACATCGATTACTAGCTTAAACAAAGGAGAAAGTTCCTAGATTTTGTGTTAAAGAAATGATACCATACATTTTTTAGATTTGATCATATATGAGTTTCTTGAAAAAAAAATAATAACAATGAAAATTTTAATCACTAATAACAATGAGTAGTTCAAACAAGTGGAAGTTTTCCATTGCTTCCTTGACTGTGGATATGTAATGGCTTGATGTTTTTTCCTTTGTGTTATATGAACACATAACTCTCTATCATTTCCCCTTGACACAGGCATACCCTAATTCTTCCTTGGCCTCTTTTGAATGTTTTTATTCAAATCACTTTGTGATTAAAATTGAATTCATCTTTCATTTGCACATCAAATTTATACCTCATTGATTTATGATCATTAATGGAATAAACCATCTTGGTGGCATTATAACTTGAGTAAATTTTAACTTAAATTATCTAATTAGAACATGCAATCATTGGAGAGTTCTTAATTTTTTTAAAATACAACCTTATCTTGACTAATATATGAAACCTTTATTAAAGTGGAGAGTTATAGTAGAGCAATAACCAACTTCAACCATTATTACAATGCTTCATGATCAACTTTATCAATTTCACCATTTGGCTCCTCAAACCTCTGCTAGCTCCTTTGCAAAGAACCCTGCTATATTATCATCAAATCAATCACTAATTGGCTAGATCTTTGTTATGTGCTCTATAAAATTAGCCTTTTCATACCCTATTTTTACATTTTCAACTATTCTAAACCAAAATGTTTGCAAACATTAATTTTGATGGTATGTATTCCAACCTTGGCACACAAATGGAAAGGTGAAGCATTTTTCGTATGGCCGCGCCAATTACAGGTCCATGACTTTAGTGATGAGACTTATTGAAAGAAAGATAATGTTCACATTTCTATTGAATACGTGTCCTCTAGGGGGAGTTTATTAACACCTAGTCTTATTTGCAAACACTAAACTAATACTCATAGGTCTATAACCTACTAGTTCATTCAAGAATGATCTTGAGAGTTTTGTTCCTTGATGAATAAATTTTAGAGTCTTATATATTATTCACTAAAGTGTATCAATGCATACTTCACCTGTACTAGTTATCCAAAACCTCTATGATGCTTACTCATAAGAATATCTTCTTATCTTGGAAGGCTATAGGTGCACATCTTGGCATATATATGCATTGAGTTTGTCAATGGGAGTGTTATATGAGTTTTGGAAGTGAATTTTGGATTTTTTATAATTCAACATTACTATCTTTGATTCTTTATTAGTCTTGTTACCTGCTTGTTCTAGTTCATTTCCCTCCAAGCAGACTTGTATGATAATTATTTTAGGTCTATAACACTTACTTCTTATACCAAATGATTGGTATTTATCCTTGGATTATATATTATAGGTGATTAAAGCATATTATAATTGGATATTACTAAAACCCTTTTGAATATGCATTGGCAACTCATCCATGAGTCACATGTGTATAGCTTCTCTTGTCTACCCTTGGAGATTCCTTGAAGAACACAAGATCAATATTTTTCAAAGTATGCCATATACCCTTTGATGATGGTCTTGGGATATTTGGTTAAGATTGTTTGTTATTTATAAGATCTTATATGGTCAATGAATAAAATAATAACAATATCACAAGATGTTTGAAGGTTCATTCCAATCCTTTTGCTAATGGCCTATTGGAGTCTCTTGAAGATGGTTATAAGTCTATATGAATGCAAAGAAAACCTTTTATAATACAGAAGTAGACCTGAGGGGATGACAGAAGGAGTGTGAGAGTTTGATGAGAATGCTTCAAGACCTTTTGAGATTGAAAACACTCAAACCCAACTCAAACCATGCATATAGTCATCTTATATAGGTCTACAACTTGTACAATATACTTGAAAATGACCTTGAACTCATAGTTAGACTTTTTTGGTACTTATAGAAGGTATGAAGAGGGTTTTATATAGGTGATATCAAATATTTATCACTCAAACACAAATATCTCCATGTTCAATAATTTTATAGTGTCAAAATCTTACCTACCACCTTCAAGAAATAATAAAAACATAATATTTTGTCATTTTGGTAACCCACACATGCCAATGATGGTGAAAGATAATGCAAGAGGGATATTTAGACCCTTGAGGATATAAAACAACCAACCATTTTCATTCATTAACCTACAAACTCATTGAGATAATAAAAACCCTACCTATGGGGTTTTAGGAGGGTTTTGGGATGCTTATTTTGTTAATGATTATTCATAAATCATAGCCATTCAATCCTCCAAATAACTATTGATTTCAAGGTCATAAGGCCCCTATCCACCCCCAAGAGCACTAGATCCAACTCTCTTTCTTCTTCATGAAATAAACACTTGAAAATGGTCTTTATTGGTTTGCAAAGAGCTTGATTGAGGAATGGATACATTTTCTACCATTTTTGGACCTATAACTCCTCAAAATGCCTACTTTGAGTTTGGGGAAAGTATAATAATATTTGGAAACTCTTTAAAATTAACATTGATCTTGGAAACCTATAATGAGACTCCTATAGACCCCTCTTCAAGCAAGAAATTACCACATTATACCTTCTTTTCCTGCTAAAGTACTGAACTAAGTGTTGATTAAGTCTTTCATTTCCTATAAAAACTTGGAAAAATGTGACAAGAACATATTCAAACTTCTTACCTACCATCTATTACACTAATCATTCCTTTCACATTATAAAATGAGTAGAAAAAACACTTGAAATGGCTTATAACATTAAAAGAGTGAGTTGGGCATCATTTTGTTAGTTGTAAATATTTAGAGAGTTGAAAATATGATCTTTTAAATGTGTCCATGACCTAAAAAGATCCACTAAACCTTTATAACCCTTGAACCAACTTGTACATGACATGAAATGGCTAGAATAAGCTTGAGTCAAATATGATAATTACCTTAATTTCACCAAAAGTATCTTAATTTATCCAAAACGTGTCATTAAACTCTAGTGAAAGGGATTAATGACAAGATTAGGGGTATTTTTTCACTAATTCTAGACCTAACAAGGGACCCTAAAATGAACACGCACTTGACAAGACCCTTTTTATGACCAAGTTTTATCAATAGGTTAAGACAAAACCTATCAAAATAGCATTAAAAAGGATAGGCAAGACTAGAAGCAATGTTTTGAATTATCCTCACCTATGGTAGCCAATTTTGACTAACATCTTTCATGACCTCTTAGGATTGCATGCTTGCTATATATCTAGACTAGTTGCCTTCTAACATCCATTGGGCTATGGAATCACCTTAGTTTAACATAAACTAAAAATACCTTGATAAATAACTTACAAACCTCTTGAGAATAATAAAATAACTCACTACCTTCACCAACATAAAATAATAAGAAACAAAGACACCAATAAGAAAACTAAAACCAACAAGACACACACTATGCTAATAATCACTTAGGGAAGATATAATAAGAAAATAATATATAAAACTTATCTTTGAGGTCTAATCCTTTTGGATAAAAATGAAAACTCCATGAGTCTTCTTCATGTGATAAATAAGGATGATGTACAAGTTTCTATTCAAACTTGGTTCTTGATTTGGTAATGCCCTTCTTGATCATCACTATCTTTGGTTTGAATTTAAATGGATCAAAAATAAGAAACATGTCCCCAATGGACACAAATAGATATTGATATTTAACTCTTACCTCATACTATTTTCCATTTTTGACAATGTGAAAGAGCTCCAATGTTACCACACTTTTATTCATAAAGGCAACAACAACCTCAACTTCAATTGTTTTTTAATCTATATCTTTTGCTTACCTAGGAGAGTATCGTCTTCATCATATCTTGTTACATCATGAACTTGAAACTCTTGGTGATGGCTTGTAGGATTTATTAGCTTGATAAAAGCTTTGCACTTTTTATCAACAAATTCATTTTGATCTTCTAGAGGTGTTAAGCTACCCAACTCTTTAAATTCCTTGAACATGTCCAATTATGACTACCACATGATATCAAGACCTCATTAAAATTGTTCATGATATTTAACATGATCAATAACAATGATGTTCTCATCAAGATCATTCTCACTCATGTCTTCACCATGGTCATTGGCTAAAATAGTCAACTTAGCATTCTCCTCATGGGCTATAGGTTTACTATCCAAGCTTGATCAAAATTTTTCTAGTTCCTCCCAAAAGGAAGCTTCTTTTTTATCACTTAAAATCATGGTAACTTCCATATAATTATTACCATTCTCTTTAAGTAAAATAGACTTTTAAAGCACTTCAAACTTTTTAAAATACTCATGATACAACTACAAGTTTGATTATTCAAACTCTATATCTTGGTCATGAGGCTCAACAAGGTTAATGACAAGGTGTTTTTATGAATATCTCTCTCTTAGGCTAAGATACAACTTGATATACTACTGTATGATCATATTTTATTTCATTAGGACTCAATCCATGATGACTAGATTGGTATTCTTCCTCCTCCATAAAGAATGAAATCTCATCTGCCCATCCAAGATCTAATTCATCATGCTTCTCTTTTGCCAATATTGATTTATCTTCTTCTAAGGGAGTATCAACTCCTTCCATCTAATTTTATTTTTATTTCATGAAGCATGAGAGTTTATCATGCGATTGCAAGGCTATTATGTCATTGTTAGTTCCTTATTCAAGCTCAAAACCATGCCAATTTGACTATTTTTTAGAATCATTCATGAAAACTTGAGGGATGTCCAATTGTTAGTTAGAAGGTAGAGACTTCTGCTCATCTTTGATATTTGATTTTTTTCCTCTCCACTAAAGGGATGTTAGTGATAATTTATTCATCATACTCACTCACCACATCTTTATCAAGACCTTCTTGAGATCTACTTATAATTATAACATCCTCAAGCCTTTCAAGGAGTACCACATCAACTTATTTTCTTGAAAATATATCTTTTACAACTAAAAATTCATCTTTTTCCCTCAATGCAATATGTTCTCATTCACAAAAGGATAGGGTGAGAGGGAACTTCATTGGCTTGATTGAAACTTGATAGATTGTCCTTATAACTTAGGAATTTGGGAGGGCTAGGCTGATTGTAGTATTATTGGAGAGATGAAAAAGGGAATTATGTTGAGGGTGCTACATTAGTGTCCTTCCAATCCTCAATCACTCTATCAAGCTTTGAGATATCCTAAACTATATGGATAGTTTCAACTTAAAAGGTAGGAGAAGGACTTGAGGGACTTGGGAGATCTATTGACTTGACCTCCATATACTTATCTTTTTTTTGACTTTAGATAGGCATGTGTGAAGGTTATTTATCAAGATTTAGCATGATGTAATTAGGGTTAATATTCTAAGAAGGTCTTCAAAATGGAATTACTTGAGATTTTTGAAGAAGAGTGAGTGGAGATTGTATAGGCATGGAGTTCTCTTGATGGCATATTGCTACTTAAGCTAGATTTAGAGAAAAATAAGGTTGACTTAGAGTAGGAGAAGGCATATAATACTAAATGTATTACATTTTATACCTCTCTTTATGTACTAATCTATTAACCATACATTGAAGTAGTCATGTTATTTCTAACACCTCATTGATTGGAATTTGTTGATTCCTTGTCTCAATATCTACCCACCCAAACTTAATAAAATGCATTAAATCCCTCATCATTTAAATGTTTTTAGTATGAAAATAAGGAATGGGAAAAATTAAACTAATTTATTTCTCTTTATCAAGATCCCTCATTTTCATTTCAATTCTTACAAGGGTTTATTTTAAGTCTAAGAAGGCTAGAGTAGAATCAATATGACTCTGGCAAGGTTGAATAAATAGAGAAGTGGGTTGCCAAAGAGGATAAGTTGGAGTGGGAGAGGGAATATACCTTTTCTTATAACCTTTATAAGGTTGACATGATACTATTTGAGATCCATTCAGGGTAAAGCCATGAATGCCATCAATCTGATATGAATAATATGAAGGCATAGAGTATGCATCTTGACTAAAATGATTATGAGATGATAATGTAATCTTAATCATCATTGAATATAGAGATTCTCCTAATTATGTTGCTTCTTAAGTCCCATGTAACCCTTGAAAGCCATGGCTCCTCTGAGATGGAAAAGTTTGATCAAGTCATGAAAAAGATGATGCCTTACAGTAAGGTTCTGAAAACACAGTTGGCTATGGCTAAAGATGGATACCTAAAATATTTTTGGAAAAACTCCCACCTCTAAGAGGTGCCATAGTTGACCCACACCTATTCAATGTCACCATATAACATATGCTGCAACATAATGGAGGATTGAATGACACCTTCTCAGAATGTAATATTTTAATACTCCTTACTTCTCTCTACACATCACACTCATTGGGCTACCTTTATCCTCCCATAGTCTACAATGCCATTCAATACATGAAGAGGATATCATTAGATTTTGATCTCATCTCTAGCATGTAATACTCTAGTTTAGGATACATAGTTCTTGGAAGAGTGATCGAGCAAGTCAGTAGAATGAAATATACAGAACATATGTAGTAACATTTAGATTGTGAATGCCATTAGATTTATGGATCATAATGATGGCCTTCACTAGCCTACAATTCTAAAATTAAATATGGTTAATGTGATGCTAAAAACCCCTATGTTTTTGAATATAAATCATTATTTCAACTATTCAAGGAGAATGGGATGAGCTTAACCAACACATGCCAACTCCTGATGTGTGTTGATCTTTATCGATCATCAATAACAATCTTTTTAAACCCTGACCATGATAAACTCAAGTATGATTCTAACCCAATAGATAATAAAAAAGTTAATCAAGAGCCCTAACCTGATCGCCAATGATAAATAAATAGTGACCATGAGTGTAGCAACATCAACTATTTAGAGTGAGATTTATTCAAACAAGAAATTTAAAATTCAAAACTTGTTTACTAACTAAGGATCGAGGGCTGATCATTTCCTACTGCTATAGGGTTATATTCTACCTTAAACCATTGAGATTTTTGTTTGGGTCACCATTTACCTTGTTTTCTCTAATATTTGCTATTGTGGGTGCAATCATCTTGATATTGAGGTAATTTTTCATTTTAATAATTTTTAGAATCCATGAATATATCTACATGGTTTAACTATTATTATTAGATGAATCTATTTTTCTATGTTGATAATAGAGTCATAAACATTTTAAGCATTGCCTAGAGTATCTTGAGGATCATTCATCTTGGCCATCTTAGATGTACCATCTATAAGTGCATTTAGAAGTGAAAAAGTCATCTCATGCACAAATGGATGAGCTTAAATTGGATCAATGCATTCATAAAACTAAAGTCCCCTATCAGTGCATTTAAAAGTTGCTTGTATTCCATTTCAAGTCCCATTGCATTCATCACAATGAAATCATTGATGTTCCTCACCTTTCTATTTTTTTCATCCAAAGTCCTAACTGATTTTTTTTGAAAAATATTCAGTCTATAATGTGATGATATGGTGTGAATATTCTATGTTTGATTTCTATTTATCTCACCAGAATTGATTACATTTAAGAATCAAACTAAGAAGAGTGATAGGCTTAATTAACATGTTTATTGTATTAATTTAATTCTTAGTTAATCTTGAAAAATAAAATAGAATAAGAAAATCTATCCAACAACGGTCCAACATTTATTCTTTTATGAAAATGATGGGAATTATTAGTTTTTTTAATGACATTGTTTTTTAATGATTTGAAATAGATAATGTGGATGAATATGAAGGAGATTATGATTATTATATTCACTCAGAAGACTAATTTAAGGATAGAGTTTAATATGGACTTTATAATCTAGATAATGGATATATGAGTGATTATAGTGTCGATCATAATAGAAAAAATTAAAATCTTTTTCATACCATCTAGTTCAACTTTTTATATTGATTGAAGTCATCTAAGCACTTCAACCTATAGCTTTTGATGTAGTCATTTCTCAAATTACTTCTAATCTTACTAATAATCAAGTTTTTATTACTTCCAATGTTGATTTTATTCTTCTTATTGTGTCTCATACTTATCAATATGTTATTTCTTTTTAAGGTTTTCCAATTTATCAACACGCCTCTACACCTCAAGTTCTTCCAATTTCTCAACATGCTTCTGTTCCTTCTTATTTATTCAAAATCATTAAATTTCTAAGGTTTATTTAACTTCTCAAAAGCCACTTTCTTGTAATGTTCCTAAATTTAATCCACATGTTGTTGATCCTTTTATTTTAAAAAATATTTTATTCTAACTTATGCCATGTTTTCACTTTCTAATTTAATTCAAAACACCCAAATAACTAACTCGATGAATACATTTAGTGACTTGAATAATCAAATAAAAATAACTTGTCAAAACTTTTCTTTGTTCCTAATGACAAACCTCATAAAATACTTAACAAAAAGGTGTATTATGCCAAGAAAAAATGATAATTTTGCATTAAAATTATTTATCTAAATAACTATTTTTTCCAAATGGCACACCTGATCCAATAATTACTTTGATGATGCATCACACCAAGATAATATGAAAGTTAAGCATTAAAAAAAAACTACAAATGCTACAACATAACTTATATTGACCTCATAAGCACAGTCATTGAGTTCTACATTATGTATTAGATGCCCTATTGTATTTACAAGTTCACAAATAGGAAGTTTAGATTCTACACATATTTTTTAGTTCCATCAAAGCCTTCAAAATCTATCAACATAAATATCATGACTAGGCTACCTATGGTGATGAACCATAATGACTCTTGATTGTTTCATTGGATAGGCATTCAAAGATGGCCATGATATTATTTTTCAAAAATATCATCGATATGGAGGATATCATGCATTTATTATTCAATATTATCATGGTTCACTTTGGACTTCTAATATTAATTATGTTTGACCATAACTCAAATATTTTCAATCATTTCTAGGAATGATGGATACCTAATTAAATAATTCTATAATATTTCATTTGTTAGGAATATTCATAATTATAATTTTTCAACCACATATTTATCCATATACTACCTGATGTGGGAGCATCTATTTTCACAAAAAATCTTGCATCACCTAAAAAATGGGATTGAGTTTTTTACAGGTTTGTGCATGTGTGTTAGTATTTTATGAACTTACATAAAATATAGAGACAATTTTGCACATGTGGAAGATGATATAAAAATATCCAAATTATATATTTTAAAGTTCAACATGCCAAAAATGTGATGAAAGGATGGTTTTAGTAGTCTCCTAGAGGCTAGATGATCCCTTTTTTAGACAAAAATGAAATCAATATTCAATATAGGAGGTAGTTTTGAAATGTTAGTTAACATTAACTATTGGTTACAAATCCACTATGGAATTTACATGATAGTTAGTCTTCTATAATCGATAACTTTACTTGCAGTGAAGAGATAGGTAAATTAACTACCCATAACTAAAATTTCTTGGAATAACCTAATACAATGATATACTATGTCATGACATCCAAGGTACAAATATTCAAAGATATCTATTACAATGATGTATAGTCATCAAAATTTAATATTCTAATTTAAATTATATATATTGATTAGATTTATACTTTATAATATGGGTAGTTATTACTTGGGATTTATATATGATACAACTAGTTTTGAGATATATAGATGTATTCCTTTAAATTTTAATAGATTAAAGTGTAATTTTATATATATTAACATAATATATAACATTGTTTTTAAATAAAAAATAGGTAGGTTTAGCCCTCTTCAAATGGAATATTTTGGAGTCAAATAAAATGTTGGGCTTTATGTTGGGACTGGTCTTTACAAAAGACCCAAAAAACCCTGAAGACCTAATTCTTGTCAGACAAAATGTCTAAACAAAAATTATGAAGCATAGACAAAGCTTTATGGTCTATTAGACAAAACGTCTATAATAGAAACCCTAAGGACCCTAAATTCCATTAGACAAAATGTCCAACAAAAAGTTTGAAGCATTTAAATTTTTTGATAAAGGTAAGTCACTTTTAGGATAATTTTTTCAGACAAAATATCTCATGCAAAAAACCTTGAAGACCTAAATCTATTGGAATAAAAGTTCCAAGACCAAAATTCCTGAATGAACAAAGTGTGGATAAACAAGTGCTAAAGAAGATTCTTGACAAAAAACCATGAAATAGAAAACCTAAAAACCAAACTTGTTGGATAAAATGTCTAAAAAAAATGTCCAAATAAAAGGCTCAAATGGATTTATTTGAATAAACCAAATCTTTGAAACTAAAATAGTTCAACAAACTCCTGAAAGGCATTAATAAAGTTATCTCATAATATACATAATACCATGCTAAAATTCTAAATTCTTCTAAGTATAATTACTAAAAATCAATTTGCTTAGGAATTTGCACTAGCATATAGAATAAAGGCTCAATAATCAAGGCCAAAATTTGAAAAAAATGGGTCCCCATATATTCAAGAAGAAAAGGGGGATGTTGAGTGCAACATAGTGGTTCACAATAACAAGGGGTAAGAATGCCTAGTTCCCAACCACAACAATTTACTCCCACTCCTCAACTAACTACTTATTAAATCATTCAACAATAGTGGATAAGTAATTAGGCACCATCAAATGTATTACCCTAATAAGTGGTGAATGTTATCCCACCTCAATAGATAGGTAAAGGCTAATATTCTGCAGCCACATGCATAAACCAATTTACCACCTTAACAAAGGTAAGACACTATAGTAACTCAAAAGGTGCCAATAAATGTTCTACCTCAATAGGTAGTGACAATTGTACCTCAATAATCAGAGACCAATGTAACTAAATAATCATAGACATTGTCTAACAATAACATATTCTTATTAGTTAGTGATAAATACCAAACACCCAACAAACATCCAATTCACAATAGGTGTTTATTCAACAAAGAGGTGCCAATATCCAACAAGTAACTATTAGGAAATTATTGTCTTTTACCCAAAATGTGCCACATATTCAAAGATATGTCCTCAGTCAATAAAAATTACCATTTATACATCCAAGTTTTTTCTAGTCGGTAGTAAGTTCCTACTCAAACTCAATACACAAAATACCTTCCACAAAGCCACATACTTCCATCCCATCTTCAATTTTCTCAACCCCAAGGCCATATTTTTAATCCAAACCAAAACATGTACCAATAAAGCATGCAGTATCAATAGCCTAATCCCAATACATAGATGCATATTCCTGGTCAATTGGTCCATCAAACCAACATTTGACTAGTACACTTTCAAAATTTTCACCATAACAATAAGCTAATGTTTCATAGATTTTCTTGTATCTATAATTATAATAGATGAAGGATATAATAGCATCAATTCAAATGAAAAAGCAAATAAAGAAGTTTAAATTGGATGACGTGTGTTCACACCCATTTTAGATGGAGTATCTATAAATACCATTTCCTCCAGGTTATCAACCACCAAAATTTGACAAATACAAGGGTAAAGGAGACCCTAAAGAGTATCTAAAATAATTTTTTATTTCTTTCTATCTAGTGGCCTATAATGATATCTACCTACTTATTTTTCTTCAAATTTTAGTTGGATAGGCTATGGAGTGGATTCCTAGGTTACCAAATAACTCAATGCCTAACTTTGATGATTTGTTGGATAAATTTGTACAACATTAATCCTATAAACTTGAGCATGATGGGTACGTGTACAAAGTTGGGTGACAATTCCATGTAAATTTTAGGTAACATGACCATGTTATTTAAATTATGGCTCAGTAATTACCAAGCTATAATCTATACACATTATTGTAAATTCAAAAAATGCGTACATGTTATATAGTGTATTATATAATGCATATGTGTTATATAACACATATGTATTTATTTGTTATAAGACCAAAACCATATCCATGAGCATGTATGAGTTAAACGTGATGCCAAATTTGGTTATAAGCTTATATTGTTACATTTATTTTCTTATACTTTAAATTTATTTTAGTAAATATAATAAATTAAGGTCACTCAACATCTGATAGAGTTGATCTCACAATTACATTCCTTATGATGTGGAAAATATTTTTTCAAAATCCAATCAGGGCAGTACTTAGGCATTTTTACGGTTTAAGTATTAAACCTAGGGATTTTAGGAAATAAATTTTGTAATTGATATCAATTTTTGGTAGACATATAGTCATTTTTAGGTTTTTTTGCCTTCTATATTTATTATTGACATTTGTAGGAGTCTTAGGTTTGTCAAAATTGATGTTTATAAACCACTCACTTCAAAATTGATGTAAAGTGGTGTGATAAGGGTAGCATAGGAAAAATAATGACTTGCACACATTGAACCACCAATTTATGTTAATTTCACATGATCATCATCCCTACCTCATCCTTGATCACTTCTTACTGATGCCTCATCACCCCTAATTACTTTCTCATCATTCTTCATTATCCCTAATCACTCCCTCATTGAACCTCACTATCCCTAGTAATCTATAATCACTCCCTTATGATCCTTGATTACTCCCTCATTGACCTTCATTATACCTTATCATCCATAATAAATCACTCCTTTTACCTCATCATCCCTCATCACTCCCTCATTGTCCCTCACTATCCCTCATCATCTTTAATCACTCCCTCATAATCCCTAATCACTCCCTCATTGACCTTTACCATACCTAATCACCACTTCATCATCCCTAATCACTCCCTCCTCATCCTTCATCATCTCTGATCACTCCCTTGGTTACCCTCACCATTGATAATAATTTATAATCACTCCCTCATTTCCCCTCACCATCCCTCATGACGTAGATCCCTATTACATACTCTGCTTGTCCAAGTTTTTTGCCAATATTGACCTAAATTTTAGTTTATCTTTTATTTCTTGATTTATATCTTTGGATCCTTCATAAATTTCAAATTCACATCTAAATTTTATTCACTTCATTTATTCTCCACCATTATTTGGATGGTCTCACTAAATTTTTTATTCTATTCTCCTTACTCAATGCATTCAATCTCTCTTACTTTGAGACTATCCCTCTTATTAGTATTTATGATTTATAACAACTTGGATAAAATCTTTTATTTTTTACCTTAGGATTTAAAAGGTATATAACAAATTTCCTTCCACTCCTTTGAGTTCTCTCTAACTTCTTCTCAACCCTACTTAACTTGTCAACACAATCCTCTTATCATACACTACCTCTTACTCTATCACAAACTCTTCTTATACGGACTCAAATAATCAAATAAACCTCATTTATGGATACCATGTAACATATCCCATCTATTCACAAATTTAAAGGCTTTGGTTCAATGATTTGATAACTTATTTTGGCTCTTTCTACTCATGGATTAGGTCTTTAGGTTTCCTTCTACCCTATCTACCACACAATCCTCCCCAATCCATACTTAACCATGCTTACACAACTTAAAAACACTATATTATCTTTTTTCATGTTTACTTAAAATTTTCACCAAATTTCATGAATTATTGACAATTACAACTCATAAAAACTCACTTTGAAAGTAGATGAAACCCTAAGGTTTGTATTAGTTTTACATAACTGAGAAGGGTCAAAATGAGATTTCATTCTTCCAAAGGAAATTATAATGAATTTGACATTGTATTAGGTATTATTTGACCCTATTCATGTTTTACAAGTTTTATATTTCCCTTTTTAAGCTACAATAGATTGACTTAATCAAATTTGAATAGACTGTATACAAAGTCACAGGTTTGTAGTAATCTAAGAAGAGGTTATTTGTTATAATTCATTCCAAAAATGGTTATAAATATACATTAAGGTTAAAAATATTCCTTAAAATGTTTACACACTTTAAAAAATAAATTCCTTCCATCTATAACACTCAATTTTCCAATTTACATGAGATACCACTTTGACTATGTTGAGTTTCTTGATGACTGCAAGACTATGTTAGTTTTCTTTTTCCTCATCCAAGTATATTAAAGATAATTGAAAGGATATAAGACTTAATAGTCATATTATAATTCACTCACCAACATATACATTTTTATGTTCACTCCAATATATGCATATACCTTCTCACACATATATATACTCAGAACTTTTGCTCATAGAAGACAGGGTTGTGCTGTTTAACACATAATGTCCTTAGCAAAATAAAAATATACAATGTTTAAAGAATATTAAAGAATTTTTATTTCAATTTAATAATTACTCCTACATTATAAAATCACACCAAATATAATCTCCTCTTCCACAAGACTCTGACCTTCACTCAGATTTCAAGGCATAATTTGTAAAAGCACAACATATACAGTTTGTAATTTGAACATTCAAAAGATTTGAAACTCAAATAAAAATTACTATAACCAAAATCAAAGAAAATTTATTTTAAAATTAATGCTCACACCAAGATCACACAAACTTGTTACTAATCACATTTCATGATCATGCACACTATCAACTATCTTTGCACATATTCAAGAAAATGCAGGGTCTATTTTCTTTCTTGTTTAGAAATTATCAAAACGTGTCTTTATTCACTTGTTTAGGGTTATTTACATTCATCATTTCTAATATTATCTCATCCAACTCTTTTGAATCTAAATTTGAATACAGAATAAGACATGGACAAGACTCTTATTACCAAATAGCCATCAACTGAATTCTAACTTCTTTTGTATGTTGAGAGTGTCCTTAACTAACTCAACGAATATCATATTTATCAAATATGAGTTTAGGTATATGTGTTGTAACATCCTAAAATCCTCACTAAATTATAACCACACCAAATTAAATGTTGGACTTCTTGAAATAAGATTGAAGTCTCTATGAAAGTTAAAAAAATCAAATGAAAGATTTGGCATGAAAGTCAAATACAACTCTAATTCAAAATTTACACAAAAATAGAAACTTAGAAATACTCCTATAGATGGTCTTATGACCTTGAAGACATTTTAAAGACTCAAAACATGTAAACTAGATCACTATTTATATTGGGTAGTGATGCTCCTACATCACCTCATCATCCCTAATCATTGCTTCATTAGACCTCATCATCTCTAATCACTCATTCCTCATCTCCCCTAATAACTCCCTCATTAATATTCAACATCACTCATCAGCCTTAATCAGTCCTTCATCATCCCTAATCAATTCTTCATTGACCCTCACCATCCCTATTGCCTCTCTCATCATCTCTACTCAATTCCTCCTCATCTCTCCTCATCCTTAATCACTCTATCCAATACCTTGATGGTGGTATTTTTTTGGGGTTTAATAATGTTATGAGCTATAAGTGGAGAGTTGAGTTCTAGCATAAAATATAAGACATAGTGATCAAAATGATGTGGAAGTAAATTTGAAACATAAAGATGTAACACCTATGAAAAAATATGGGCCTATTAGAAATGATATAATTCAAAATAAAAAAATACCCCCAAAAAAAATCATGTAAAACCATCATTGTACCAAAAATGGGTAGTAAATACATGAGGATTACCAAGCTATGCAATTTCCTAAAACCAATAAATTGATTTCCATATGAGGACATCTATGATCTAAATAATTATATTTAAGGTCTTCTATTTGCATGTATATTGATTGAGTCATCATATTAGAGAGTGGAAAATAATTTTCAAATGATTAGAATAAGTAGTCCAAGATTGTAAAGTGGTGCTTAATTCATAACTTCAATATTCAGTCCAATGAAGAGTGTCACACTATGAGCTCCCTACTTGCACATCTAGAGAAGTGGGTACAAGTTATATATCACTATGAAAAGTTAAGTAGATAATATATTATGAACCTAATGATATGGTTGGTACTAAAAATATCTCTACTTCCCCTAATAGTAAATTATATGAATTAAAAATATTGTTTCATTTACAAATGTAGATTAATGGTGAGACAATACACTTTATCATTTCTAATGGAAGTTAGAATAATTTAATTTCTCCTAAATCATATTTTCAAAAATTTATACATCATCCATAACCATACACTATTGTATGGTCTAGTGTAGGCCTTGAGAAATGGATCACCTAGTAGTGTCACTTGGTGTACAAAATTAAACTTTTTAAAGATGAAATCCTTTGTGACATCTCAACATTATAATTGTGTGGTGTTTTACATGTGGTCAACCATGTATTTACCATTTAAATTAAGTCTATGAAGTAAATCCTTAAAATTTTGTCATAGATTTCCATTATCTGAAATACCATATATCGTAGTTAGTTCATAAGCTTTCAATCATTAGTGCTAGAAAGTGCAAGAATATTGTTAGTTATAGTAAGAAGTATACTCTTAATAGTAAGAATTAAATGTTTAATGACATCTTTATGTCACCATATCATAGTGTGGTTTATCCAATAATAACAAAGACAAAATAACTGAACCATAAACTAGATGAATACAAGGATATCTTTCAATCATCTAAATAAATTCTTGCATAGTATACACTAAAAAATACTATTGATTATATCCATTAAGTACCTCTACCTCAAACCTATTTATAAAAAATATCATTTCTAAATAATGAATAAATCAATTGGTAGATCCATGAAATCACAGATAATAGACACATCATGCCTAAATCATTGCCTTGTAAAAAACCAATTATGTCTGTGCCAAGGTTGTGAATCAATTAAAAAAATATTAACAAGATTAAAATGAATAAATATTATCCCCATTTAAATATTAAGGAATTTTTTTGTCATATCCATAGTGTAGAAGCATTTTCCAAAATTAATCATAAGTTTGGGTATCATCATATTCATGTTAAATCTCTAGACATTTGGAATATAGTCTTAAAAACAAAGGAAGGATTGAATGACTAGTTAGTTATGACTTTTAGGTTAACTCAAATAATGAATTAATTGATTTAAATATTTTGATGATATCCTTAGGCCCTTTACCTATGTAATTTTTTTAATCTACCTTGATGAGATCTTAATCTTTATAAAACATGGGATGAACATCTACACCATGTTGAACTAGTGTTTCACATTTTGCAGAAACATATTTTTGTGATAACATGAATAAATGTTCATTTTTCAAGAAAGAGATAAAATATTTGGGACACATTATGCACACAAGGAGTTCATGTGTGAACCTAAACAAGATTCAAGTCATATAGGAATGGCAAACACTAAATAACTTTGCATCTAATTAAAATCTTCTCAGAATTAGAAAATTATACAAGAGATTTGCGTTTAATTTTTATCTTTTAAACTAAACTACCAAAGGTGGAACCAAATACAGTTTCATTTTTTTAGATACATAACAAATATAATTTAATTAACTAAAATTTTGACTCTATTTTGTATTAATACTTATGTTACTTGACTATAACTTTAGAAGATCATCCTATTCATCCAGTAATAAAATTGACTATCACAAATGGGTATTGACAACACAAATCATAGAAAAGAGTTAATTTCTATTATAATCAATTAAACAACATATGCTTAGAATAAAATATGTCTTTAGAGTATATACTTACACCAAATGATGAGGGAATGATTAGGATGGTAAGGGATGGTGAGGGTCAATGATGGAGTGATGAAGGATGGCGAGGGTCAATGTGAGAGCGATTATTGATGATGAGCGATGAAGAAATATTGATTAGGTATTATTAGGGATGAGAAGTGAGTGATTAGGGATGATGATAATCAATGAAGGAGTGATTAGAGATGATAATCTTAAGTGATTAGAGATGATGAGAGATAATTAAGGTTAATAAAGGAGTGATTATGGATGAGGAAGGAGTGAATAGGTACGAGGAAGTGATTAGGTATGATAAGGGATGAGGAAAGAGTGATTAGGGATGATGAAAGATGAGGAGGGAGTGATTAGGGATGATGAGGGATAGTGAGGGCCAATAGAGGAGTGATTATGGATGATAAGGGATTGATTATGGATGATAAGGGAGTGATTATAAATGACTAGGGATAGTGAGGGTCAATGAGGGAGTGATTAGGGATAATAAATATTGATGAGAGAGTGATTAGGGGTAATGAGGGATGAGTAGGAAGGGATCAAAGATGAGGAAGGGATGATAATTAAGTGAAATTAACATGTAAAGTGGTTGTTTGATGTGTGTAGGTCATCAATATGACCTATGCTACCCCAATAACAACACTTTACATTAATTTCAAAGTGAATGGTTTGCAAAATTCAATTTTTAAAAACCTAATACTCCTAAAAATGCTAGGAATAAATCCAAAAGTCACAAAAACCTAAAAAATGACTATATGTTTACCAAAAATGGATATCAATTGCAAAATTTATGTCTTGAAATCCCTAGGTTTAATACTTAGACCCTGAAAATTCCTATGTCTTGACCTGATTGGATTTTGAAAAACTATTTTCCACATCATAAGACATGTAATTATGAGACCAAGTCTATTAGATACTGAGTGACCCTAATTTTTTTATATTTACTAAAATAAATTTAAAATTCTTATACTTAACATTTAAAGTAGTAAATTAATCTTATGGAAAAAATTGACTTCACGTGCAACCCCCACATGCTCATGGTGATGGTTTTTGTCTCATAATAAAGTAACACATAAGCGTTATATAATGTGTACACATTGTATAATAAATTATATAATGTGTACACATTGTATAATAAATTATACAATGTGTATGCATTATTTGAATTTATAATAACACGTATGTATTATTTGTATTTGAATTGAAAACTGAGCCTTTAGGCTCGTAAATGGCTTGGATTTCCAAGCCAAAGGCTTGTGACTGTGCATCTACAACCAAGATTGAGAGTTTTGAGAGAAACTAACAAATTTAAACTTCAATCGCTAAGTACATTATGGATTTCAACCTCAAAATTCAAAAAATTATTACTGTCACGATAAGCACATTGTCCTCTTTCTAAATATCTAATTTTTATAATTTTTGGGCAATTTTAAGGGTTTAAACTATATTTATTTCTAACTACACTTTTTTAGGCCACTACATGTCACACCTATACAACATATTCATATTTATCTAAATTATTTTGCATTGATCCAATTGAAAAATAAATCATATGGTAACAAACTAGGCCTAATCTACAAACATTTAAAAAAAATCAATTTTCATTTTTTTGAGGTAGTTAGGGTGGGCTACATGATCAACTCTCCATTGTTTTGTATGTTTTTAGGATCTACTTAATTGTAAAATTAATAAAAAAAATATTCATTGAAAAAAAATGTAACACACCAGAGGATCTTATCTAAATATTCACCAAAGGGTTTCAAACAATATTTAACGATGCTCCAAAAATGGTGGGCCACATGGCCATCTATCTACTATGTTTTATTAAAAAAATAGGAGGTCATATTCAAATTTTAGATGTTTAACCTATTTATACTTAACGATTAAAAAAAAAAGTTATTTGGAAACTAGACTTGAAATGATACAATTCATGTTTTTATACCATTTTCAAATTTTGGGTGTAGCTATCTCAAATTATCTACAAAAGTTCATTTTTCTAAAATTTTAGAAAAATCATGTCCATGACTAGGCCCTTTTTTGTCCTTTAATAAGTTGTGCTTACCCTAATATTTTAGTAGTGGATTTAAGTCAAGATCAATGTAAATTTGGAGAGAGATTTTTTAGATACTTAAAAAGATGGAGATTGCTTATTAGTCATTTCACCCATAATTTACCAGATAAATAATTGGTATCTATGTTGACCAAAAAATTACACAACAAAATATCATATCACATGGATCTTTAGTGTGCTCATGCATTCAAACAAATCATTGATAATGGCATACTTATTAAAAAATCCCTTATCAATAAAGGACTATCAAGCTATTTTCTTCAAACTAGAATTATAATTAGAGCCAAAAATGAAACCCAGGCCCAAGTCAGAACCCTAACCCAATCCAAGTGCAAATTTCTACACTTACTCAAGATAATAATTATGAAAAAAATAAACTATACAACCAAAAAAAGAATGTTTTAGGAAATATATTAATTGATTTGTGTCATATCCAAATGGTATAAACACCATTTGCTCAACCTATGTATCTTATTTCATAAATGTAACCAATCCAAAAGCATAGTCTATGCCTCAACCTAGACCAGATCCTCAAATGCTATAACCACCATCTTTGCAAACCCCACCTTCAATAAGAAGACCCACTCCAAGAGTCTTCAGTGACCTTGGTGAGCCTATTGAAGTAGTTTTTCAAAATCTAGCTATGAACAACATGATTAGTTGGTCGATTCCAAAACACTTTCGTAAGGGAATACCTTATTCATATTGGTACAAAGATCATGATTTCTGTGAATACCATCATGTTCATGTAAATTTTATATGCCATTGTGTTTAGTTGTAGAACCTCATTTTAAATATGTTATAAAATGGAGAGATCCATTAGAATAATAGAGCATCTAGTTCTAATCAAAACCTAGTTATCTACTAAAGTCCTTTTCCACAACATAACAATACCAATCAATAACATCAACAATGAATATCAAATCAAAAGTTATAATGACAAAAATATCAACCAAAATAATAAAAACAATAACAATATCAACAATAGAAATAACAATGTCAACCATAATATAGAAGGAACCAAGGCAAAATGACCCCAATAACTAATAAACCTATCACATAGTTTCACATGACTATAATAAAGTTATCGGTTTTCTTGTGGGAGGTTATGTATTTTCCATAACCATCAATCCTAGATTGAGTGACAATATACCAAGACCATTATCTAATAATACTAATCAACCTACCAATGATGGTAATCCTTCATTGACCTGTGACAACAACCATGTGTGATAGAAACCAAGGATTACCAATTCGGGGCCCTATGCTAATAACTCTTCATTGTCTTGTGACTATAGCCATGCACATCAGTAATAAAAAATTATCCTATCTAGACCATCTTCATTAGTTTTTAGTTATGATGGTCCTATACCTAATCTAGATTATGTAATCCTATCTTAGAGATACAAAATCACCATCCTGGGCTCGTAACCTCGTAATAATGAGCTGATCCAGCCCACTATGTGGACTAAGAGTAATGCAATTACCACTGTTAATAAAAAATATATGACATTGTGGAATAAGTCCAAAAGACACCCACACAAATTTTCGTCCTATATTAGTTGTGTAGAGATACCATCCATAATAATATCCTTACTGAACTCTTAGGCCAATCTTAAGTGCTGAATGACATCACACTAAATAAATTTCAAACTTTGGTTGGACACCTATCCCTAGGAAAAAACATGACCTTTGACCAAAGTGATATGTCATCCCTTGGATCTTTCTATAATAACCCATTTTACATTTAAGTTGTTATCATGAGACATAAATTTAAACATGCCCTCATAGACAATGAATCAGACCTAAATATTATGTTTGAAGCTAATCAAACATCTTGGATATATAGTAGCTGACTTTTAACCAGAGGCTATTAATATCAAGGCCTATGATAATGAAGTGCAAAATCACAAGGAACCATTAGTTTTCTGGTGATCATTGGGCCTTTAACCCACAATACACTTTGTCATGTGATAGACTTGGATTTATCATATGATTTGCTTTTGGGTGGAACATGGTTACATGAAATCCATGGAATTAATTTAACATTGCACTAGTGTATCAAGTTACCTCACTCTAGGATGTAGGTAACTATCCATAGAGACTTATAGCTATATGAACACTACAAGCAATTGGAGGCCGAATATGAAAGTTACAATTACCATTTTGGTTTAGATTTAGTACCAAAGAAGGAAAAAGAAAAAGAGATACTCATTGAATTGCAAGAAGCCAATTATATAAACCATGATAGCCTTGCCTCAACCTCACATACACCTCGTATTGAAATATCTATAATGGTCCAAGAGTGTATTCTACCCATGATACATTCCATATAGCCAAGGTCCCATATAATCCCAATACCTATGGAAGGCCCAAGGTTAATCTAATTTTCATGGAATGCTGATAAAAGGGAGAAGGAAAGCTTCATCACCCCATACCCATTATATTCACACCTGCCACTAGCCAAGAACAAGACCCACTTACCATTGATGATTCCTAGTTATACAATGTCAAATTGGTTGATGGCTACCAAAGTGAAAAGTATCCCTTCCCTAACAGGATCATGGATAACCAAGCATATGAAGGTGGAGGCCTAAGGGCAAGTTAGTAGGGTAATCTTGAGCCCATTTTTATGATTAGATAAAAAAAGAACTCATACTATTAGATTTAAATAACCTAGGGTTAACCCCACATATCTTATTCATTCTCTTACACCAATGACTACTGATGATGATGCCAACAAAAAAACATAGCCTAATCATAACATATATTAAGACCTTACTGATACAAACTTATTTGACCCATATACCATTTGCACAATCACATTAGTATTCTAACATTCCCTGCTTCTCCTTTATCATCCTCAACTTATAGACTGAGACCAACAAAAATCTATAGTATCTTTAGATGAGTTTGAGAATGATGAAGCCTTTTCTAAATTTTTAGGCCTATGAGATAATGTTCCATTAGGAGACCATAAACAAGGGTTATATATCAAATTAGATCATGTAACATATTTAGGAGAGTGGGTAACACCCTTAGTCAAAAACAAAAGAATACAAAATTGAGATCCTAAAGTGAAAACTTCTTTGAGGCACTTTTAAACCAAGGTAAAAGTAAATAAAAAGGTTAGTCTCTTGGTGAAAACTTATTTTAGGTACCACTAGATAGGCATATTCACCCTTCTTCAAATGAAGCTTGAGTGACCATCAATAATGAACTTGATTCTAGGTTTGAGCTGAGTATAGAGGAATAACATGCATTTGATCAAATTTTCTAATAATGTCCTATAGTGTTTGTTACATGGCCTTTGTTATAGTTAGGAGATTCAAATTCATCCTCCTTGGGATAACTTAAAGAACCAATCTAACTAGAGGACTTTGTCATTATTGGCCAATTCATATCCTTGCCAACTATTATAAAATATGAATCAACTCTCCTAATAAAAGATACTATAAAAGTCAACATTGGGATTCCAAAGAACTCGAAGTGGATAAAGTTAGGCGCATCCCTCATTGAGGAGGAACATGACACTTTTACAACCCTTTTGAGGGAGTTTGTTGACATCTTTGCATGGGTCTATTCAAACATGCCAGGTTTGGATCTTTCCTTGGTTGTACACCATCTTGTTCTACAACCTAATGCCAAACTTGTGAAGCAAAAACTACACAAACTAGGTTCCAACTAGACTTCTGATTGATTTCTACCAAATGATGCAAATTAAGCCTGGGAATCACTGAATGTCCCAATTTTATCTACACATCAGACATTGTGCTTAGAATCATGTTGAGGCATACCTATTTGGGTTATTATCCTGTATGCAAAAATAACCTCTCACATATTTATCTCCAATCAATTTGCAACCTAGCAAATTGATAATTTGGCCTTTGGACCCAAGCAAAACACTTAAACAATTTCTAAAGTGCAAAAATGTTAAGTAGAATCAATTAATTAAGAAAATCAAATTCTTAAGTGAAATTTACATGTGTAATTAATGAAAATGAATTTAAAAAAATGGAAATTGTAATAAAATTGAGGTCATGATATGTCATCATCCTCGGTCAACGAATTGAAAATATCTCTCTAAAAGCCTTAAATTTAGAAATGGAAAGCTATGCTCAATAAATGAGATCTCTACCCTAAATATTAGTTAATTGTAACATCCTTAACTCAACTAGTGTTAATCTTAACATAATCATGGTTAACTCTAACCTAGCTATACTTGGGTTAAAATTAATTTGGAGTGTTATAAATACAAGGCTTCACCCATTGTTCAACACACTCTTTTGGTGTAATATTATGATGCAAAAATATATTCAAAGACTGTTGTTATGTAGTGTTATAATGCTCATTTTTTGAGAGATCCAAGCCAAATCCAATTCCAACATTGTCAAGGTGACAAGGAGAGTTAATGCAAGGAGAACCATTGCCAAAGATTTCTTGATCACATAACTGAGCACATTCCTCCATGTCTAACATACAAGTCTTACTCTCAAGGAAGGTAAATAATGGTTGTTTTGTCTTTTATTAATAGTTACTTTTATTTTTCTCTTGCTCCTTGAGTGTCTAGGCTTGAGGTGTTATCTTTATTAATGTGTTTTAGTTTGGTTTTCATCATACTAACACAATACTAATCTCCCCTCCAAGATTCCTATTGATCACACTTATGAGTGTTTTAAAATCTAAAACTGATTTGAATTTTGTAATATTAGTCACTCATTTCATAGCATATGGAACATAGGTATGTCTCATGCTAAAATTATGAATAACAATAGTAATAATGTATATAATTCTACCAAGAATTTGTATTTGAATCATATATCTTTATGTTTTGGCCAATTCAGAAACTATGTAAGTGAGGATAACATGCTTCCAAAGCATTCCCCCACTATATATAGAGAAATTTGAAAAGTGATATAAGTGCCATTGTGGATAAAATGTTTCCAAAACATGCTCAAATTATAATCTAGATATGTTAAATACTGAATATATATGGAAAACATGTTTCTAAAACATGCCTCTACTGTATATGTACAACTATGAATGTGTGGAATCCATGCTTCTATGACATGTCCCCACTAGTATGCCCCCATTTGAGGTGAGAGAAGAATATAAACTAGTAGTTACCTCACCTCAAAGGGATAAGATAACCATATAACTATGAATGAACCATATAGCATATAGGAGAATATGTCTAGGTAAAGGTATCATTAAAGCACATAGAATGTGATCATATTAAAGGTTAAGATGCATGATAAATATCATGGCAACATATAAGTAGTAATAGTATAATCTTAAAAATAAAATAAAACACACATACAAGATTACTCAAAAGCAAGGCAAAAGGCAATGGTCCAAGGAAACCACAAGTAAGGGGCATGTAAAAATACTGCATCATTAAATGGATACAACTTAGCTAAGTGTCCATAAAAACAATAATGACATATTCAAATGTCCATATAACAAACAATGACATATGAAATATCAAAAAAGAAAATAAAGGCATGAGGGTCACCAATAATGGAGCATATTCAAATGCTCAAAAAATAAGACAATAACAAGGCAAGACACTAAGGGAAGTGCATAAATGAAATCACAAGCAACCAACATAAACATATCATACTAGCCCATGGATCCAATGTGTTATTAAAAAAAATGTCAAGTACATAGAATATGAAATACACTATATAAGATGTAAGCATGGATAAAGGCATGTGTAAGTACATATATGAACTCAAAACATGGTAATGTAAATTGACCATAGAGTGATATAGCCTTGAACTATAATGATCAAAGAGGTGGATACCCCAACATCTTGGTGATGTGAGTAGAGGGAAATCAGAACATCCATAAATGCATAAATCATGTATTTGTGTATGCATGTATCATACCCAAATTGAAGTGTGAAACACATGTGTATGTAGAATTAACCAATATGTTATCAATCAACATGGAACTAACACATAAATACCAAGGAGCTAATATAATATGTAGGTGTTGAATATATTTTTGGATTTTGGATTTTTTTGTACTTTTAGAATATGTGAAGATGTCTAATCAAGAAATTACTCATCATCAGAAGGTGTAGGACCACATAAAAACACTTTCAAGATTTGTTTATATCTATGTAATACCACCTCTTCAATGTTTCTATCTAATGGTTTACCTAAAGCCAATGTTATGGGAAAATAATCATACCCATCATGTTTTATGCAAATATATTACCCATATCAAGAAAATTAACACACATGTTTGTAGCATCTAGATTAAAATTCCACTCATTTAACTAATTTGGTCCAAACCTTAATTTAAAATGTGCTTCGTGGTCTAATATCCTTATGGTCCAAGTTTCCACACCTATGCCACATGGGATATGTAACTGAATGTATGCTCAATATTTTGGCATCAATGAAGAGTATATTAGTCCATATGTAGTATTTCCCAATTTGCAATAAATGTGGTGCCAAAACTTATATCCCACTTTCTATTATCAAACTAGAGATGGTGGAAATATACCCCATCAATATTAATAGTAATAGTTAAATATTCATGCTTTTGTTGCTTTGAGAGATAGTTCTCTTCTGAAAGATAGGAAAGATTTTGCCTTTTCCTCATGTCAGACACAATGTGCATGCATCCTTCATTATTATATTTATGAATTGTGTTCTTCAATGCCTCACATTTATTAATATCATGGTGAGTTATCTGATGATAATTACAATATTATACTCCCTTTGTACATATAAGCTTATTACCTAATCTAGGTCTGATAGAAGGTAAATAAATCATTATATGTTTAAGTAACATAGATATTATGATATTTTTAGTATCATGTTATGTTGTGATCTATAAAGTATATTGTGAATCCTTTTGAGAATACTTCACATTTTTCACATGATGTACTTTCATTTTACCCTTGTACGATTGACTCAATGTTTTTGACCAAGAGAGATGTATGGAGTAAAAAGCATTTACATGCTCGTCTAGTATTTTTGTTTTTCCATTATCTAGATTTAGTTTTGTATTTTATGAAAATGGATTTATTTTATATGCACCAACATCTGTAGGTTTGAATATCTTATGCAAAAGGTGATCAAGTGGATCAAATTTTAATTTTAACATTTTCTCATATGTCATAACATAAACAATATCATCATCACTATCATAGTAATATGAAATGCAGCCATTTTTCCCTTAATATTGACCAATAAAGGAAGATCAAATGTTGGGATATCTTGTAGTTTTATTGGCTCTTTTATTAGTGGGTCTTTCCCTTTATGTATATCTATGTGTACCTTAGTATTTAATGCCTTATTTACATATGGAGATGAATGATCCATTGTAATTGACTTACATATTTTAAAAAACTTTTAAGTAGTTCAAAAAACTTGTAAATCTTTGACATTGCTCCATATTTTTTAATTCTTGATCTAATGCTAACCTCAATCATAACTTGTCCATGTATTTTCCTACAATACCCCCTCATAATGGCAAAACTAACAATTCCCAATAATGAAATCATGGCTAAGCCTACAATGTTAGACATTAATCAAAGCACTAATCAAATGCATTGTAATTTTGAAAAAAACATTCATTTGAACTTGATGCATTGTATATAATCAAGCTATTACACACTATATCATGTCTCAAAAAAAACATCACTAATTCATTAATTTTATGATTTCAAGTAAAGCACAATTCAAAAAACATAATTTCACATTTGTCATTGAAAAATAATTCATTCATTATAAGAAAAAGAATAAAGTATTAATTTAAATATGTAAAATTAAATATAAAAACACAAAAATATTGAAAGTTTCAAAATCAATTATACAATATTTACCACTCCTTATAGAAATAATTATATCTTTTACCACCAAAAAAGGTTTTTTAAGAGTAAAAAAATAAAAGAACATTAAAAATAATAATATAATTATTGTTCATATTTGTCAAATAAGGGACAAATCCATCGATTAATTTTTAAAAATCAATAGAAAAAATTGTAAATTAAATATTTAATTGAATTGTAAATGATTAATTATTGCTTCACTACATCAAAAGCCTATGAATATGCATTTTATATTTTGACCAAGCTATTCAATTTAATTCATAGAGAAAATACCTAATATAATATTAGTTTCAAATTTCAAAAAAATATTATAGTTATGTAAAATAATTCTTTGAACTAAGAAATAAATAAATATGTAATAAAAGTTTCATTTGAAATCAAATTAATTTTTCATTTTCAATAAATTGAATCCCTTTTTAAGCATCAATACATATAACAATTTAATATTGCAGGCATGATCTCCTTGTTAGGAAACTTAAAAAGACCTAGTTTCAACAATCTGTACTATCTAGTTTTGGATGAATTATTGGTGTTTCATCTTCTAAATTATTCTATCAACACACACTATTTACTAGCTTAAACAAAGGATAAAGGGCCTAGATTTTGAGTTAAATAAATGATGATATACATTTTTTATATTTGATCATACATGAGTTTCTCAAAAAAAATAATAAAAATGAAAATTTTAATCACTAATAACAATGAGTAGTTCAAATAAGTGGAAGCTTTCCATTGCTTCCTTGACTTTGGATATTTAATGGCTTGATGTTGTTTCCTTTGTGTTACATGAACACATAGCTCTCTATTATTTCTACTTGACACAAACATATCATGATTCTTCTTTGGCCTCTTTGGAATGTTTTTATTCAAATCACTTTGTGATTAAAACTCAATTCATCTTCCATTTGCATGTTAGATTTATACCTCATTGACTTATTATCATCAATGGAATAAACCATCTTAGTGGCATTACAACTTGAGTAAATTTTAAATTAAATTATCCAATTGGAACATGCAATAATTGGAGAGCTCTTAAAATTTTAATATGCAACCTTCTCTTGACTAATATATGAAACCTTAATGAAAGTGGAGATTTATAGTGGAGCAATAACCAACTTCAACCATTATTTTAATGCTTCATGATCAAATTTAGTAATTTCACCATTTAGCTCCTCAAACCTTTGCTAGCTCCTTTTCAAAGAACCCTTCTATATTATAATCAAATCAATCACTAATTGGCTAGATCTTTGTTATATGCTCTATAAAATTAGCCTTTCCATACCCTACTTTTAAATTTTTAACTATTCTAAACCGAAATGTTTGCAAACATTGATTTTGATGGTATGTATTCCATCCTTGGCATAAAAATGGAAAGATGAAGAGTTTTTGGTATGGCCACGCCAACTACAGGTCCATGACTTTAGTGATGAGACTTATGGAAAAAAAAGATAATGTTCACATTTCTGTTGAATACATGCCCTTTGGGAGTGTTTGTGAATGATTTAATTAGTAGCCTCATAGAGGTTTATAAAATTATTCAAGGTTGGCCACATCAAAATTTATTCTAAGAATATGCATTAGAACCCAATGTTGTGTTGTTATTTAACTCCACTTGATTCCTAACCCCCTCCAAATTTTATTTTGAATGGATTCACCATGTTCATTGATAAAAATAAAGTATAATAAAATGTACAATGTGATATTAATGTGTTGTATATATATTTTTGGTGTATGTATATAGTTAACTAATAATTGCATGAAGGAGGTGTAAGTTATATGCCAATATATTGAAAGAAGTGCCTTGTAAATGGTTTGAAAAATAAATGAGGTAAAATAAAAATAAAATATTCTAAGAAGCTACTTGACATGAATGATTTTCAATTTGATTTATTCTTCTATATCATTAAGAGTTTTTAAGAAATATATAAAATAAACATAATCAATGTGAAATACATTTGATCAATAAAGAGGGATTTCTAAGGGATTTATTTCCTCAAGTATGAAGATACATCATCAAAATAATTAGAAAATACCTAAACCCTTGATAATAACTAAATATTTGATCATAATAACATATCAAATAAAGTGCATATCCGTGATCTGAACCTTTTTAAAGTGATGTTATCTAAACATTGCTTCACATGTAGAAAATAAGTTAGAAAATTTAATAATAAACAAACATTTTGTATTGTATTCATTTACATGAGACATGCCAATTGTTGGCCATGGCATAACACATGGTGTTGCTTAATCTATTAGTTACAACTAGTTTTTGAAAACTTTAACTGGGCTTGAACCATCACTTTTATTTATAATAATGGAGATATTAATAGTCTATAATGAAAAAGGTTTATGACAAATTTTGAACTATTATTATTTTTTCTCTCATAAATTATGGTGTTGTTAATGCTAACCCATCTATGATTTTTTTTTGCACATGTCTTCATGTTTTTATAAAAATTCTTTCATCTCATTAGTAATGTCTATGAAAAAAACTTGGATTGATATGATTGAAGAATATTTTTATGTTAATATTAATTATTTATCCATATTCATCATTATGTTTTTCAAAAACCATTTGGTGTAAATTGATTTTGTTTTTTTCCCCTATTTTTTGTCAGTATTCTAATCCATGTCATTCCTTCATTTCTCTAGTAATATATGTCATAGCATTGTATATAGATGTATATGGATAATTGATTGTGAACTTCTATGTTAATTGGTTTCTCTTGTAACTTTAATGCCTCTTGTAAATGATAGTTTTATAACTAAATTTTTATAGGAGTCACATATTTTTGAATTATTCCTCTTATCTCAATAATCCATCTATTTTCAATATATGTTGGGAAGTAATATGGATTGATTTTTTTAGATGATTTTTAAGACTTAGCTTCAAACATACACAAAGTACCTAACTCTCTAGTGAGTGCCTCTGGAAGAGAGTTATCCTTAGGGGTTTCTATTTTCAATATGGATGGTCCATAAAAGTGAGGGACTAATGCTGATAGATTATGGCATTTTGATTTTAAATTTTCCATCATATTTTTACTTATTCTATCGATACAAATGGAAATTTATTCTTATAATCTCTTATTGGTTTAATCTTAGCAAATACTTGATTGATAAATTTATGTACATAATTCAAACAAATTGCAAATCTTTGACACTATTGTATATTTTTAAATTCTTGATCTAATGCTAACGTCAACTACAACTTGTCCAAGTATTTCCCAAAATACCCCTCATAATGATAAAAGTATCAATTCTAAAAAAATATCATGACCGAGCCTATAATTTCAACCATCAAAATCTTAAGTCACAATGTAATCTGTGTGATCACTTCCATGCTCATATTAAGTTCAATTCCCTATGAAGACTCTAAAGGTAAACATTGGCCCATTTAAAATGCAAAAAATAATATATAATGATTGTGTAATGAATATATCATTCTAATATGATTTTAAATAGAATATTATTATTTATAATTAGAATATTCATGTGTATCCTAGGTCTGGCCCATTAAAACCTATCTAATGATCCTAAGAAGGGAGCTAGGTTAGCCTTAAAACTCATTTTGACACCCTAAGTCAATTTAGGGCTTCTTGAGGCCTAGAAAGACTGAATTGGACATTTTAGGGAGTTTTAGGTGGAATAAAGAGATAAAAACTTGCATGGAGGTATATGCCAACATGAAAATGATTTTTTAATCCTAATTAGGATATTCTCTTCACAATCATGAAAATTCACTATGTTATAAGTTTTCACTATGAATTTAGAAAGCTTGGGAAGATAACAAAGTCAACATATGAGATGTCATACCTGTTGCATCAGTTTGAAGATTTTCACATCATCTTATGAGGTGTAAAAAAGAGATAGCAACATGGTGGAGGTAATTATGCAGGTGTGTAACCCCTTAATCAAGGAAGGTAGGGCAATTTTAAAGGGAAAATGACACATCTCCTATGCCAACTCTCTAAAAGAACATAATTTTAACGTTAGCTTTATAAATAAAGAATTTTCTTCATATTCTTGTGTTTTGACATTAGATTTATAATATATGTGTTATAAAAAATTGTTTATTTTTTTATATTCATTAAATTAAAGGAATGTGACTACTTTTTTAGGGAAATTCAATATTTATGGTACCTAAAAATATATATTTTACATATTTTATTATTTCTAATATGAGGATACTAAAATAATGGGCCAAATTTGATGGTTGTATGACTATATTCTTGCTATTTTGTGCTCTCATTAAAAATATTTGAATCATAAGACTTCATATCTTTATTTTTACTAATATCATCATTATTGTCTTTTTTCAGTCATTATTTCTTTCTGTATAAGCTCTCCCTAAAATTGCATTCATTATTCTCTTTTTTCAAGTCATTCATGTTTTGACTTACTTTGTAGGCATAAGTGTTTCCACAATCACATTACAAGAATCACATACTTCATCAAAGTCGTCATACATCTAAAATTTTGCATTGGATAGGATCATAACACTTCTTTTTGATCTTTCATGCCTATTTTATCATACAACTGCATAGTTGTTCCTCTCAGTTGCATTATCTCATAATATCCCATACCATCACCGTGCATAGGTCAAGATTCCCATCGAATAACTTCACCACTTTCATACCAATAAGAGAGTTGGGGTTCATAAATATGACTAAGTTTAAGATAATTGATGCAGGTTCGGATGAGACTTGAGTTGAGTCTAGCTTGTGTGTGTGATGCTTGTCTAAATTGAGAACTCATATTGATTTGCAAATTTAACACTTAAATGTTTAAATGAGTTGGGTTAGTGTTGGGATGAAAGATTTAGTTTGGGTGTCTTCAAATGATAGTTTTTAATAAGCATAGATTCAAATATATAATAAAAACATTAGATATAGGATTTCAAATATAAACCCTAATCATAGGGCTATAAGAGAAAATTAAAATGAGTGCTTCAAATTTGATCAGTGTTGTTGGCATGGCATCATGCTCAACACATAAAGAGTTTTATGTTTATTGAGTGCCCCCTAAGAAATTATTTTGAAATTTTGAATACAAACATACTTTCAACTTTTGGTATGGAAAATATTTGTCATGTTTACAATAAATCCTTATCTAACATGAAAATATGGGAAGCCTAGCAAAGCATAAATATTAAAAAGAGTTTGATTTTTCCCCACTCCAAGTTTTATTCTTGTGGCTTCTAGGTGCATCATCTCATCATTTTTGTTTGAATTATAACAAAAATACATTTTTATTAATTTTGACTATAGATAATCCTCTTTGCTCTATAAGTCACTTGCATGCAAAATTTGATTACACAAATATGGCAGTGTATTCTTCATCATCATTCAATACAGAGATGCTCCTAATTATATTAATCCTCACATCTCATGTAACCATTAAAATCCATGGCTTCTCTAAGATGGAAAACTTTGATCAAGTCATGAAATTGCTGATGCCTTATGGTAAGGTTCTAGGATCATAGCTAGTTGTGGCTAAGGATGGTCACCTTAAATATTTTAATGATTTTGGTAGTAGCTGAATGCCCTCATGGATTTAAAAATAAGTTTAGCAATAAATCATTATTTTGACCACTTTATGGGATTAAATGTGTTTGTGAGCATGGACAAAAATGGAAAGATGAAGAGTTTTCAGCATGCCGATGCTAAAAAAAGGGCCATGTCTTTGGTGAGCAATATAATGTTCACTTTTGAATTGAATACTTGTCCTCTATGAGAGTTTGTGAATGATGTAATTGGTAAACTCATAGAGGTTTCTTAAAGTATTTAGGATTGGCCACTTCTGAATTTGTTCTGAGAATGGACATTAAAAATTCAATGGTGTCATGATTATAGTTCACTTGATTCTCAACTTACTCAGCCTTTTATTTTTCATAAATTCACCATGTTTGTTAGTAAAAATAGAATATAATAAAATACGTAACATTTTTTTAGAGTGTTGTATGTATATTATTATTGTTGCTATTATTGTGTTTTATGTAGATAGTTAATTATCAATTGTATGAAGGAGGTACAATGCAAATACTATAGATTAAAATAAATGTCTTCTAAAAATTACAAACAAAAGATTTTAATAAATTATTCGATATAGACTATTTAAAATTTCATTTATTCTTTAATATCATAAATGGTTTGGAAGAAATAAAGAGAGTGGATGCAAAATTTGTGTGATCAATAAATAAATAGTTTTAATAAGGAATATAGCCATTGGTTTTTAATTTTGTAATACAGATGTATGTGTTATTTTGCATTCTTTCATGTACAAATAAATATAAATGAGGCGAAATTCAAACATCATGTAAGGATTGTATTCTTGATAATGCAGTAAAAGTTAGGCCCTAAATTTTAGTATTACTAAAGTCAATTGTTACCTTTTCTAATATTAGTTCATAAAATTTATGTAGTGTTAGAGCCCAACTCATTTTCAATGAAAGTTGTTTAATATTTTCTTGAGTTATGGGAGGTATTTACATAACTTGAGGATTTTTTAAATTGCATGTTGGTTGTATATATATTTTAATGTGCACAACCATAAACATTGAAAGTTTAGACTTGAAGATAGTTCATGGGAGCTTGAATTTTTAGATATTCTTGTTAGTATATGGTGATAAATTTTAGTTAGTTTCTCTACTTTAAAATTATATTTTGATACAATTTCATGCAAAAGAATAACATTAAAATTAACTTTTGTAGAGTTTCAAATAGAAACCTCAATAGTCTATAATGCAAAAGGTTTATGAAAAAGTGTGACATTTTTATTTATCTCTCTCAAAAATTATGGTGTTGTTAATGTGAACCCATCTATGAATTTATTTTTTATTTCATGTGTTTTCATATTTTTCTAAAATTTATTTCATTTCATTTCATTTCATTAATAATTTATCTAAAAACACTTGGCTTAAGAAGTTCAAAGAATATTTTTATCTTAGTATCAATTATTTCTACATATTCATTAGTATGTGTTAAAAAAAACATTAATTGTAAATTGATTTTATTTACCTTTGGGCTATTTTTCCAGTCCTATAATCCATGTGATTCCTTCATTTGTCTATTAAGATATGCTACACCATTGTATATAGATGTACATGGATAATGGATTATGAAAAACTATATTAATTGGTTTCTCTTGTAACTTTAATGCTTATTGTACATGATAGGTCTATAACCAACTTATTCAAGGAGTGACATATTTTTTAATTATTTATCTTATATAAACAATCCATCTATTTACATACTAATCTTAACACAAATAAATCAATTATATATGTTGGAAAATTACTCCAAATTGATTTTTTTCTAGATTTTTTTCAAGAGTTAGCTTAAAACATACAAAAAGTAGTTAACTATCTAGTGGGTGCCTTTGGAAGAGAGTTATCCTTATAGGTGCATGTTTTCAATATGAATGGTCAATCAAAGTGAGAGATTGATGCTAATATATTTTCACTTCTTGATTTAAATTTTTCATTGCATTTTTCCTTGTTGTGTCTATATAGATGGAAATTTATTCATACAATCTCTTATTAGTTTAGTCTTGGTAGATACTTGAATGATAAATTTATAGACATAATTGGAACAACTTTTAAATCTTTGGCATTATTTCATATTTTTATATTATTGATTAGATGCTAACCCTAACCATAACTTGTCCATGTATGTTCTCACAATACCCCTTTTAATGACAAAACTAGTAGTTCCCAAGAACAAAATCATGACTAAACTTAAAATGCCAAACATTAATCAAAGCACTAAACAAATGCATAATGTTTTTGACATAAAATTTCATTTGAACTTCATGAAATATATATAATCAAGCCATTGCACACTATATTATGTCTTAAAAAATATATACATCTCTATGCATTAATTTGATGATCTGAAGTAAATCGCATTTAAAAAATTATAGTCTGACATCATTTATTTAAAAAAATAATAATTCATTATTAGAAAAGAAATAAAGTAATAATTAAAATATTTTAAAATCACAATTCAAAAAATATAGATTGACATCATTTATTTAAAAAAAGATCATTCATTATTAGAAAAGTAATACATTAATAATTAAAATATTTAAAATTAAATATAAAAAACAAATAAATTGAAAGTATAAAAATCCAATTTTATAATATTTAACACTCTCTATAGAAATCATTATACCCTTTGCCACCCAAAAAGGTTTTTCAATAGGAAAAAAAAAAAAAACGTTTAAAAAATTTGGTAATTATTATTCATATTTTTCAAATAAAGGACAAATCCATCATGTATTTTTTTAAAATCATTAGTAAAAAATTTAAATTAAATATTTAACTAAATTGTAATGATTAGTTGTTACTTCACTACATCAAAACACTATGAATACACATTTTAAATTTTTTGAATAAATTATTCAATTTAATTGATGGAAAAATTACTTGATATAATATTATATTCACATTTCAAAATATATTATAATTATGAAAAATTATTCTTTGAACTATGAAATAAATAAATATGTAATAAAATCTTCATTTGAAATCAAATCATTTTTTCATATTTAATGGTTTGAATTAATACATTTAACAATTTAATATTTTAGGCATGATATCCTCATTATGAAACTTAAAAATCCCTAATTTTAGCATTTTATACCATCTAAATTGGGATGCATTGGTGATGTTTTATCTTATAAATTAGTTTATCAACACACACCAATGACTAGCTAAAACAAATTTACAAATATCCAGATTTTGAGTTAGAGAAATGATACCATAATTTTAAAAAATTGATCATAGATGATTTTATTACAACTAAAAATAAATAATAATGAAAATTTTATTCAATAATATTAAGGTCCTCACATCTTGCTCATAATAAAAATCACAATGTAAAAAAAACAATTTTAACAAAAAAAAAGATATTTGCAATGACAGTTTTATCAATTAAATAGACATTTAATTTTTCCCGAAAATTAAAATAAAAACCCCAAAAAATATACTTTTAAATAAATCAATCATTCTACCAAGTTGATTTTTTTTACAAGCACACTAATGTACAACTTTTCTCTATGCATAAATAGTTTCTCACCAAATGTAACATTTCAACTGCAACATTTTATAACCCAAAGCATTCAAAATAATGTTAAACATATTATAAAAATTTAAAAAATAAAATATTTTTTCATTATGCACAAATAGAATTCAAAAGAACAATGTAGCATTGTATAACATTAAGTTTATTTGGCACATTTACATATGACACATAAAGTAAGGATATTCATGGATTAATAACACATCAAGTGAATCTCTATCTCATTGTTGTGTACTTCACACTAAAAGAGGGGGACAAGGTTTTGTAAGATAATAATAGAGAAAATAATTAACCAAATTGTCTCAAATTCAGACAAAATAAAGTTGTGTATATTGTCTCAAAGGGAGCATCTCTAATTATTGTCTCAAAAATATATTTTTATAGAGATGATATAGAATAATATTTATTGTATCTTAAGAGACAATATCATTTTGTTTCTCTAGAGACAATATATAATATTATTTTACTCTTTCAAGAGACTCAATTTTATCTCTCTAGAGATGATAAATTTAATCCTAGCTATTGTCTCTCTGGACACATGAATTTAATGAATAGAAAAATATTGAGTGATCAGTATTATAAAATAAATAAATAAAATATTTTAGGTGGAATCCTATGCCTAAAAGTGATTCCACAAGTATTTTATTAATATTAAAAAATCAAATACAAAAGTGTGCCTAAATGTTGTTAACCCTTGACATAGAATGGATCAAAACTAGTGAGAAGGTTTTTTAAGTTAACAAAATATAAAAAGTCAAATGATTCTAAAGAGGTCAAGTTGCCAAAACTTGGAGGTAATGTAGTGACATCTAAACAACCTCTTAAATGGAAATGAGATGGATAATTCAGCTACCTAAAGTTGGCTGAAAGACTCACCAATTTATTACAATTGGTTAAATCTAGCTCTTCTAAAGAAGACATGTCACCAATTTTTTTAGGCAATAAAATGAGCTTTAAACAATCTCTCAACTGAAGATGACATAGAGACTTAAGTTTCCACAAGTTGTTGTCCTTAGCCTCATTCATTCAATCTAGTTACCATAAGTTACCTTCCAAGGAACTCATACTTTCCACTTTATTTTTAATACCATGGTGTAAATATATTATGCAATAAATTGCTTAAGATATCAAACTTCCAAACAAGGTGCAATGCTTGGATATATGTATGTTAAAACTAACATTATGATGGCTAATATTTTGTCCAGCTTCTTGAAGAATACTCTTCATTTCCTTTGAGCATTTATAGTTATGAAAAATGTATTAAGGAACAAGAAGAAAAGTTTAATTTGTAATGGCATCATTCATATGTGCCAACATTTGGCATCCCTTATGAGAACTTCATGACAACTTTCTTGGCATGTTCATAGAGTAATAGATGTGAGGACACATTCATGACATATTACAACTCAAAAATCATTACTAGAAATGAGACACATAGTCCAAGAATTAATCTGGGAATTATGCATCAACACAACCTATTTTACCGTTAAAATTTAATATTATTCTAACTTATTATATGATAATTATAAACATATATTATAATAATTTATATTAATATTATTATACTATATTTTATTTCATATTATATATATAATTAATTAATAAATAAGTAATAATAATTTTTATATTACAATAATATTTCTAGTTATAAATATATTTAATATAATTATCTACATGATATTTATATATTATAATAAATAATAATAATAATAATAATAATAATAATAATAATAATATGTCATCTTTTTTTTGCTAGTGTTTCTTTCAGTATTAGCTCTCCTTAAAACTATGTTTAGATAAAAAAATAGTTCTGAACCTTAAAGCTCAATTTCCTTTAATTACCTATGGATATGGGATTAATTTATTCATTTACAAGGAAACTATAAGGCTTTTATTGATTTGGAATGACTTATCCACAATCAACATTTACTTAAAGAAGTGTTCATAGTTCACCCCCTTTCAAATTTAAACATTGAGTGAAGCACATTGAATTCCACATCTAGAATTGGTAATAAATCAATTATTTTAACAAGATCCTTCAACCTAAAGTATAATAATATACTTACATTTATTTTAAATATTTATTTTCATATACAAATAAAATTATTTTATCATGTTGGATAAGTACTTATCTTGACATTTTACTAGCAAAATTACAAGATAAAGTATGACCTCCATTAGACAATGCAAACATACAAGAGTAAGCATATATAATGTAGACATGATTTCCATATGACGTGAAAATATTGATTTTCAACATGTTATCTCCCACTGTATTGTGCTCAAATATATAACAAAGTATGTAGCAATATATTAAAACACATCTGAAAGCTACCGCCATATGATGACTTAATATCAGTAAAAATTTACAAATGAAATACCTAAAATGGTTGCATATAATAAGTTCCTAATAAAAACCATTTTAGACCTAGAGATAGGTGCACAATAGACATGTGACATCCTAAAAATTCTCTCTCTAAATGTTTGTATTAGACCATTTGTTACCCTAAATATTGTAAACAAATATTCAAACTTGTCTTTCAAAACATAGCCAAGGTAGGCCCAATACCATCCTTCAACAATGCATATATACATTTCCCTTGTTTTTAAACATAATTCAATTCATTTAGGTTACACAAACATGGTCTTTCAATAGTCAAATGAAGCTTTCTATTGATTCACCATCATATGAATCTTTCTATTGGGGGAAGATTTTAATTTACAAACAATTTTTCAACAATAGAGTATACATTAGGATAACTAAATAGAGTATTATTACACATTATGAATAAGTTCAAATTAATTTTCATCCATGTCATATTTTTATAACAATGATAAAAATTGAAAACATTTTTGAAGTAGGCAACAATGATAATGATATACAAGAAGCTGCACAAGTATAAATGGAACTACAAGAATGGGATGTTATGTCCCATATACACCCATCAAGGACCATAAATGACATCAACATGTTTGGCCTCTATGATTTTGACAATAGCCAACATTGAATCCACACTACTTAGTATTATTCAACCTACACATAATAATGCCACAATTCATAGATACATAACACAAAGGTCCCCAAATTTTAGATGATGAGAATCCCATCATTTATAAATGAGTTTTCTAATAATCAAAAAATAAATTTCATAGTTGTTTTAAACCATGTAAAGAAAACACAAGATCCACCACTGAAGCTAACTATTCAAGGAACACCAAATACAGGGAAATAATTCTTGATTGTCAATATCAAACATTGCCTAATGGAATTGCATGTAGAAATAGTTCTCCCTTACTTCTCCTTACTCCAATTGGTGTAGTGACATTCAACATAAATGCATCAACTATGCATTTAGGAAGTCATATTCCTATCTAATAAGTGAAGGCACTTAAGGGACAAACACTAATTTTTTTCCAAGAATAATTGGGACACATTGAATATTTGATCATTGATATGTCATTTCAGGGGTTGGGGGAGGGTTGTCTTAGGTCCCCAAGGAGTATAACTAAGCAACCATCAAAATATTTGTTTTTATTTTAATGGAATGTCTCCTACAAGTGACTATTTATATTATTGATCATTTCTAGGCCAATGAATCTCATTTAATCATTGTATGCAGGGAAGTCAATGTATGTAGGGAAGTCATTTGGTCAAACATTGTGGAATTTTTTCGACAAGGTTGTAATATTGACATAAATTTTATTTATCAAGGATGCACAACACACTAAACACTATTCAAAAAATTATTAATCAACATTTAAAATGAAAACCCAATAAAATAGGATTGAAATATGCTCATGTCAAGAACAAAGTCCTTCATGTCTCTATAAAAATGAATATCATTTAAAGGCTCAACACATTTATATGCAACTAGAAAATAGGATAAATTTCATAACAAACAAATTCTTAAATTATTAAGCACTCCAATTAAAATATGTATAAAAGAACAAATGACACTCAACTAGTACCAATAGTTCTTCTATGCAAAGAAAAAGAGATTATGTTGACATTTAATCTATGGGTTCAAGTAGGGTTAGTAAATGGAACCATCAAGGTAATTCTTCACATTGTCTACAATCTACATTCAAAACCACATGTCTTACCCATGTATATGGTTGGTGCATTTGATAAATACTTTTATCCCTTATGGGATATCACCTATCTAACACATCTATTAATTCCTCTAGTTACATGAGGAAATCATTAGTATATGCCTCTAAAAATGGCATGGGCCCTAACCATACATAAACCATAATTGATGAATATTAACAAGGCAAAATTTGATATTAGGAACACTAATTATTGAGGTATTATAAAATATGAAACCAATGCAAACAAAGTTTTTTTTTCATATTCTTGAGTTTTAACATTAGCTTTATAATATGTGTTATAAAAAAATAGTTCATTTATTTTTCTATTTGCTAAATTCAAGGATTGTGACAACATTTTTAGGGAAATTCAATATTTATGATTCTTAAATATATATATATATATATATATATTTTTCATCCTTTAATTGTTTTTAATATCAGGGTGCTAAAATGATGGGCTAAATTTGATGGTCGTATGACTGTATTCTTGGTATTTTGTGCTCTCATTAAAACTATTTGAATCACAAGACTCTGTATAGATATTTTTTACTATTATCATCATTATTCTCTTTTTTATGGCTTTCTGTATTAACTCTCCCTAAAAATTCATTCAAATCTAATATATTTGTAAACCTTGAAGCTCAAACCTTTTTTTATTTGTCTATGGAATTAATTTCTTCAATTAACTTGTTTTTTTCACTAATTATTTTGTTGATAAAGTTGATTTTTAATACTAATTTTTTCTAAAGTCACCCAAAACTAACCCAACTTACCTAGAAATAAATGTTGAATCTGTAACATCAATATGAGTTATCAACTAGGGCCATTATCACACAAATAATTAAGAATCAACCAAATTCACCTCTAAACTTGTATCACTCATCTTAGCCTTAGTCCTCTTCAAGAACCCCAAATATTGTATTAGATAGTCATATAGCTTAGCTAAGAAGCTCCTCAATCTCCCTAAGAAATGCCTTGTAACTCTCCAACTCAACTTGGTGCTCCCTTCAACACCGATGTGTCTCTTTCCTAAAGCCACACATGAGAATAATATCACAATCTATGATATAGTAGTTATACATCACTCACATTGAGACACTAACAACATTATCCCTCTCAATTTAGTCACCATCATAAAATGGCACAAGTTCACATGTCCATAGCTCATGGAAAGTCATCACACTACTCAGTGCATCACTGGACCTATCACATTTTTGAGGTCACATTCACAATGTCTCTTACTCTATTGCGTGTCTCCATATTCAACCCTCATTTCCTAGAGTTAGTACTACCTCAATTTACCACTACTCACTTCAATGCACCAACATAATCCATTGTAATGTTTTTCTCTACTCCTTCAATCTCTGAGTTATGTCATTTAACATTAGCTTTTTCCCTCTAAAAATAACCTTAAGTCTCATTTTTTCTAGCTTACTCTCCTAAGGCACTTTGCCCCCTTTACATTTTTATTAGTCAAACCCTTCATTAGCAAAATAATATTGTTTATAGTCCATATAAAATTGTTTCTCTACTCAATCAATCATTATAATTACCAAGTTTAAGGAACGCATCACAATGCCTTTAGAGCTCTACTGCATGTTTTTCATTCCAACCTTCATGCCTCTAGGACTAATCCTACTTCAACCTAATAGCTATTTGCTTCCACTCAAACCCAAACCACTGTAAGCATTACACTCATTTCATCTCTCTTAAACATTATGAACATCCTCCTCCTTCCTCCACTTGAACCTCAAGTCATTCCTATTTTGACTTACTTTTCAACCACAAGTGTTTGCATACTCTCTTCACAAGCATCACACACTTACATTAAAGTATTTATGCATTTAAACCCTCACATTGGGAAGGATCATAACATTTATCATTGATTTTCCATTCCCACTTTATCACACAACTATATAGTTATCTCATTTACATTATTTAGGAATGTCACATATCATCACCTTGAACGGGCTAAGATTATCATCGAATTGATTCACCACTTTCATACCAATATAATATTTGAGGGTTCATGAAGATGAGAAAGGCTGAGATGAGCAATGCAAGTTAGGATGTAACTCAAACTTAATCTATCTTGTGTGTGTGACACTCACAGGAGTTGAGAACTCACACTAATGTTATAGATTCATCAATTGGATGTTTAGGTGAGTTGGGTTAGTGTTATGGTGAAAGGAATAGTTTAGGTGTCTTGAAATAGTATTTTTTAGGTATTATATATTAAAATTTGTGATGAACACCTAAGATCTAGGGTTTCAAATAGAATCCTTAATCATAGATCTATAAGAGAAAATTCTATATGTAGAGTTTCATTGATTTTCTTTTTGGTAAGATAAATATTTGTTTTTTAAACTTTTTTATGGTTAATTTATGATAGGTATGATTTTTTCTTTGTTATATTATCAAAATTTATAGTACATGGCATGAATGTTATCAACAAAACTTTCACCCTTAAGGAGGTTATTTAAGCCTCCTCACTTAAGTGATAGCATGGGGAATCTTTAAAGGTTGTGGGTAACCTTATAGCTGAAGACAACATCTAGATAGGGCAAGCCCCCTTGATGCATCACTTAAAGACTACTAATAAACTACTACTTTCAAGGAAAAGGGAGAGGTAACTAAGAGTAAAATAAACTAGGGATGGGATGCACCAAATTTGTATCGTATAGTAGAGGGTAGGTGGCATAGACCATTTGGCAGGTAGTTATGCAACTTGATTTTCATGGCATTTTTAAAATGTGGAGTTTGGTATCTGTATAGTTATGTATTTAATCTTATTTTAATAATTTTCTTAGGTGGGTTTTGGTTGGGTGGCTCCTCTGTTATGAGCCATTTTTATATATTTTTTAATTTATAGTTTGGTGGTAGTATTTGGTTATTCAAATTATTCATGGTTTAATAACTTTGATGTTTTCACAGTTCATAAGAGTGAGAAACAAATGATTTATAGATAAATAACTGAGTACACCATTTCAACCAGACTAATGTAACATTGCATAACATTAAGTTTGTTGGCACATTCTTTTATGACACATATAACAAATATATTCATGGATTAATAGAAGATCAACCAAATCTTTATCTCAATATCAAAACTAATATATATATATATATATATATATATATATATATATATATATATTGTTATTATTTGAATAATAGTAAACATATTAAATTTTAACATTATACATATATATACATATATTAATATAATTTTTATCTCATTATATATAATATAATATATATATTTGTAATGTAATGATATTAGATTATTTTATGTAATAGGAAACCAATCATTTTTTAATCAGTTGTTAACTATAATCAAAGGCCTTACTATATGACCACATCGTTATTGACATAAATAAAAATAATTCAAAAATATCTTTCAAAGGGATTTACCTAAATAGTTAAATTTAAATCAAGAACACTTCTCTACTTATAAAGAACCTATTGATAGTTTATAAACATTTCGATACACTTTCCCAACTTGAAAATGATAAGGTGAGGATTTAACATAAATGACAACATGTCTTTATAAATTTTTTTATCCATCAATAAGAAAAACCACATTTTATAGGCTATATGAATTGGCTATACTCAAAAAGTTAGAAATAATTCATATGCCAAGCATTGTAATCATCAAAACATAAATGTATCGATTCTCCAAATTCTAATGTCAATAGTAGACTAGGTACATAATGGAGGGCTCAATCTAATGGGTAACACCTATTGGCATAATTAAGTACAATGTCATATCCTATTATAAGTATGTATAACTTAATTAAATTTTATAATATTCATTTATTCGACCTCATCCTATCATACTTGGGTTATCTTACATCATTTATCTATATTCCTTTCTTCCCAACATCTAATCTCTATTGTTATTAAGGACAAGATTTTTAGAAAATAGACACTCTTAAAAAGCATTGTTTACCTATCATATTTTGAATCAAAATTTCTCTATTTAAAAAAAATAAATAATAATAAAATATTCAGTGTAATAAAAAATACAAACTATAAACATTGTGACATTTTATATTATTTATTTATTAAAATTACAATCTATATAATTGTAAAGAACATGATCATAATATGCCATATCATAAATCCATTTGTTTAAAGGAAACACAAAAGAGTATTAGAAAAGTTCACACAAATTTAATGATTGCATGACATTATAGACACATAAATTAAAATTTATTGATAAAATAATGCACTCGTGACCACTCTTTATACACACTTAGCTCATGATTGATTCCATATTATTTTGAACCCCATTCCTCTTAAATAAATTTTGATTCTAAATATTTCTATTTAACATCCTAAGCAATCTAAACTCACACTCTGATTGTTTCATACTTTTAGTTTATTTTTCCTTAATCTTCAAAAAATGCCACCATGTTTAGACTATCTCATTTTTTGGTAATGTCCAATTTTGTCAGTCCTATCCTCCTACTCGATGAGAACTATTTTCTCAAATTTAAATTCACCAAATGGGTCATCCCATATGTTTCAAAAGTCCCATATGAAGGAATTCTAAAATGATCACTATAAAGAGACATTTTCCAACTATTATCTATTAGAGGTTCATATGATTGAAAAACACTAGAATATATAACTATGCATTAAGATAAAAACATTTATTTTCCCCCAATTCAGAGTCTACACAACACTATCAACACTGAGCTAAGTCTGAATACACTTCCAACATCATAAGTTATCTCTGAAGCACTTATTCACAACTATATTTCACTAACATTTATTAATGAACATATTTTTCACACACACCACTATAGCATGGGAGATATACATGGAGTTTTATCCCTCTTCAAAGTACTTGTGTGTAAACAATATTCAACACAAAGGGTATTGAGGTCAAGTAAAACTTTAGTATCTCAACATTATTTATCCCATGAATGCGTTCAACCTATTATGTCATAGAGCTAGGGTTTCAATGAAAAATAAGGTACATAATGTATTATACAATATATTTTACATCATATAACACCTACACAAGACCAATAAGTGACAATACATAGACCCATATTTTTGCATAACCCCTATTGGATGTTAGTACTCCCTATGGAATAAAGTTTAGGTTGGCCTTATCTAATCAACATCGTCTCACTAATATTTCAAATGAAGATCTATTATCAATTCACAACCAATCAACATAGTCACATAATGATATCTATAATCATGAATATAATAGTACATAATTAATTCATAGCTATGTAATTTATCCCTATTCTTTCTCCTTTTAGTATCTTTCTATATTTATCAAGTCCCAAATCTAAAAATAATTATAAACAAGTTCCTACACAAGAAATTCCAAATAGAGATCCATAATTTTGATTAGTATTATCTTTGTGAAGACTTTCTTTACAAGTAACTGCTCTCTAAAATATTAAGCATAATCCTAGTGCCCTTTCTAATCTATATAAGAATATAGAGGGTTAGTGGGTGAGATACATTATGGATTAGAGTTACCATTATTATATTATAAAATTTAAGTAATAGTTATTAACATAAATAGATAAAATATTATATAGAATATAATTATATAATTTATTTTTTAAATATTTTATTAAATTTATATATTGTATGTATCGTGGATGTTATTTGATATTAATTATAAAAATTAAAAAATAAAATAAAATCTATTAATCTAATATAAATTAGGAGTGGAACAAGCTTCTTTCATCGAATCATAAATTTATTTTGATGAGATAAAACATGTGATCATATCTATAAATGCTGAGAAATTCCCTGACTTGGATTATTTTCCTATTGAACTTCATATATTAATTATGGAGTAAATCAATTCTAACTTACTAAATCTATTCCAAGAATATGTTGAATTAGGTACCTTAGTACTTGATACCAATAAATGTGTCATTAAAATAATTAGAAAAGACAGAGATAAGACTAACATCATTAGCTCAAATCCTATTACCTTAATAAATTGTTTTTATAATTCCATTTCTAATTCATGGAAACATGATTATAAAATATTAGCCTTTGTTTCTAAAAATAATACTGGATATGAGGATATGAGGAGAGAAAAATGAAAGGAGGTATATTTTAAACATCAGTTGGAAGGCATTTTTTAGGTTTAATTAACTTAATTTATTTAATCTCTTTTTTATTTTGAAAAATCATATAATAAAATTGATTGGGTATTCCTTGAAGTTAAGATGAAAGATTTGTGTTTTTAGAGGAAGTTTGTTAAAATGGTCATGATTATATTTAAATATTATTTTTATTAAGTAAAATTTATTGGTGCCTTTTAAAAGTCTTTTCTTTAAAAATGCTTATAAGAAAATCAACTTGTTATCTCCTTTTTTTTCCATGTTAAGAATGTTATTCACTACTTCCAATGAGACATTAATATAATGTGAATTTGAAATTTTTTTTGAAATAATTTTTTTTAATAAAACTTCTTTAAACATTTTTAAATTTATATCTATATATATTTTTATTTAAATTCAAAGATCAGTATATATTATATTGTTTATAAGTCTAAATTTTATTGACCAAATCTTGTATTCTTGAGTAGGAAGAAACTCTTCTTAAATAGATCCTAGAGTGGGAATGTCCAAATAAAATTCTCAAATATTTAAGTATACCCTTTTATTTCAATCCCTCCTTCCAAGTAAATTTTAGAATAGGTTGTTAAAAAAGTCTATAAAAATTTGGTTAGGTGGCAAAATAAACTCTTGTCTATGGTTACTAGGATTTAGGGGTAAAAATAAAAAAAATTATTCCTATTATTTGTAGGAATCCTCAAGTTTTTTGGTTGAGTAAGTATAAATTTAATCATATTCGCTATATTTTGAGATGTGTCCTTTTGTCTAAAAGGAAGTGGGCATATTATATTAATTCCACATTAATTCTAGACATATTGTTTAGCAAAAATGTAATGACCTATAGTTGTAAGGTGTTTCTTTTGGAACTTAAGTGGATCTTAAGATCCTTTCAAGGGCATGGTCAATAGTAGGTATTGGTTAGCAAAAAAAAATTGTTAATGGATTTCATATTGAAAAATGTAAATGGAAAGGTCTGTATGTTTTTGATTTTATGTTTGTCTACTTTATTATTAATCATTTTAGTTCAATTTCTTTTTCCTATCTAAAAAAATTCTTCGATTATGTTGCACATCTATTCATCCTTTAATTTTTATTCACATGGGGAATACAAAATTTTAGTGTTTCTAATTATTGTGGTAGAGATTATCATTCATTTTATTCACATGGATAATATATGGGGAATACAAAATGTTATGTTTCTAATCATTGTGGAAGAGATTATCATTTAATAATAAGAGATTTTCTTACAAGTTTTTGTATTTGAAATTGGTAAGGTGACAATAAGGGATGGATGAAATATTTAAGATTAAAAAAAAATACAAATAATAACAAAACATTTTTTTACACATTATTCAAAGTTATTTATTGTACTAAATCTAGTTTAATTGTTGAGTAGAATTTAAAATATGAGAAGATATTAATTGGATTGGCATGATACAACTCTTCCAAATAACTTGTAAATATAAGTTAGATGATTCTCATAGATAAAAATAGTTTATTATATATTAGATTTATCAAAAGTTTTGTTAATATAAAAAAATTTTAGAGGATAATAATTTAAAAATAAAATTTGGTAATGATAGTTTAGTGGTGAGTGAGTTAAGTGTTAAAAGTGGTAGGTCTTAGGGTCTATTTCTTGAGATAACCATTTTCTCAAGTCATTTTCATACTAAACTATGATAGATTATTCACAAAAAATATCTATAATATAATAGGTTACTGACTTGATATTTAATGTGACAGGGGTCGACATGTGGTTTGAAATTTATGTTTAATGTGACAAGATAAATCCATAGTTCATGGTTAGGGATATTATTCACTGTTAGTTTTGGAGTTCTAGTTACAAAATATCTATGGTTCTAGGTTTATTTCAAAAATACTGATACCCTAAAATTTTAAGTCCCATGGGTTAGATCGGTTAGGTGGGTTAGATGGTTTCCATCGACCACACCATAGTTCAAATCTCAACTGAGTAAATTACTAGCAATGAGATTTAAGGGCATGAATGATGCCTGAAGATTAGTGTGTGCTAGATCCTTGGGTCCTCATCAATGTTAATGTCGACTGAGTTTAGTAAGATACATCAAATAACAAAAAAATAATAAATTATATTTGTTATACATTCTTTATTAACAAATATTTATGGTATTTGTTTATTAAAATAGGTCTTTTAAAATATTATAGAATTAATTTAAATTATTTGTATAAACTTTTAATTTAATGTTAAAATATATGATTAGATTGTAATTGGATTAATCTTACATTGATAATAATTGTGAGATAATAATAATTTCTTAGATATTACACTCACCAAAATTTTATCAATAAAAAAAGAGATTAGATGGTAAAAAGTCTTAAATGTTGAATAACTTTAATGATTATTCCCCCAATTATTATTCATAAAAATCATTCAAATAATGAATAAAATATGTACAAACAAAAATCTCATAAAATATATTTATTCCTCTTCTTATTAACAAATACTTAAAATTATTATCAATGATTATTTATAAAAATCATTTAAATAATAAATAATATATATACGGACAAAAATCTCACCAAAACTATCCTTTCCTTTTCCTACTTAAAAACACCTAAAACGATTATACTATTTCTCCCTTACCATTTTAAAAAAAATGAGCTTGATTCTTACCAAATGTAGATTTGCATCTTAAAAATATTTAAGATGACTGGCTGTGTGCTAAAGTGACTCTTACCAAATATAAGTTTGTATTGAAAACGATACATTACTGATTATTCACATTTATATTCTATAATTGATAATTTATATTTTGTAATTTTATCTTTTATTTTGATATTTATATTTTACAATTTAAAATTTTATTGTATAATTTTTATTTTATAAAGTTTATAATTGGTAATTAGGAATTCATAATTTTTAATTTTTAAAAGATAACTTTTAATTTTGTAAATTTATAATCGATAATTTATGATTTTTAATTTGTAATTGACAATTGATAAAATTACTTATTATTTACAATTAATTATTTATAATTTTACAATTTAAAATTATAAATTATAAATTACAATTGATAATTTATATTAAAAAATTAATTATATTTAATCTATTTTTCATAATTTACTATTGATAATTTAATTTTTAACAATTTATGATTTGAAAATGTGTGTATAATTTATATATTTATAATAGATAATTTATAATTTTTACAATTGACAACTCATATTTTTCGAGTTTATAATTAAAATTTATAAAATCAATAATTATAATCAAAATTCGAATTGAGAGTTTATAATCATAATTTCAACTCTTAAATATTCTAAAATTCAATTATAATTTTCAATCTATAATTTATACATTTAATTTATAATTTTAATCTCTTATTTTATAATTGAAAATTATAACTTATGTTTTATAATAAATATCTATTTTATTACTTCAATAATATTTTTCATTTTGATATTGAAGTAACTTTTTGCTTTTTGTGGGGGTTCCCATTTTTTTGATTCACAATGACATCATTGAAAGTTATTGTTATATTTATAAAAAAAGAGATTAGTCTACAAAATTATCAATTCGTTCTCTCACCCTAATAATGATTCATGGTGTATGAACCAAAATATCAATCTAAAAATTAATACACAATTTTATCCAAAAACTCTTTATCAAATCAATGTATTGTTAAAATATTCTCTCTTTAAAAAATAGATTACTAAAAGGAATCCATTCCCTATACATAATGCATGATTCCATATACATAATGCATTCTCACATAAATCACATAGCAAATAGAAGAAAGCGTAGAATTGATTTCAAATTTACTAACCTGGCATTCGTCTATGTGGAGTTAACGAACTCTTACAACAAACTTTCAGTTGCTATATAATTATCTTTAGATTGTAGAGAAATAAAACATTGGAGAGGAGACCACGCATCTGCTATAATCTAACCAGTGTCATGGGATAGCTATAGTATCTGGCTTATGCTTCTTGATAGATAGAGCTCTCAACATCAATCCATCCTTCAACTTGAATACACAGACTTTGGTGTTCTTGTATATATTCATCATCTGCTCACCAAGAATATTGTTGTAATTTTCCACAAGATTTACAAAAGCAGGGGCAAGTTGGCTGATCAAAGCCAACATCTAAATGCATAGAAAGTGTTTTTGATTGTCATTAGACTAAATGGTTTTGTTGTTCTTGATACCAATCTGCACATATTATTTTAGTCAGGATTTTTTTAATTTATTGACCCTATAAAAAATAGAATGCAAATATACTTAAATTTCTGAGCTTGAAATACATAAGTCATAAGGAACATGGCACGGTTCTGTGGATGGTTCATGACAAAGTAAAACTGGCTAGTTACCAAGTTGACGATATCAAACTTTAAAACAGACCCTAAGATTGTCCAATGATATAGTCAAGCCTATATAGTTTAACTTTAATAGATATTATCTTAATTTTTTTATGAATGATGATGGAGGGAAATAAATGTAAAAATAATAATACTTTATACATAAATATTATTAATAAATTTAAAATTAAAAAAATTAAGATAATATTTATTCATTGGAAATATCTAAAATAAAAAAATTAAGATAATATCTATTCATAAATGAGAGTTAAACTATATATTTATTTTAATAAAATATATATAATTAAAAGTTTAGAATCCATGGAGAGTAAAAAGACATGGTTTTTATCCTCAATTTCAAAGGTTAAAAATTTGACAAGTTCACTACTGCAAATTGCGAACTTCCGAAATGAAGCCGATTACCCAATTACGCGCCCGTCACGTCACAGTCCGGCCAATTTTGAATGCTCCTCGCAACCTCGCTCAGATTACCCGCTGCGATATACACAAACTCATCCTCAACAGGCCCAGCACATATGCCCACGTAATATTCTCCTCCGTCAATCTCATTAAAAACGAAAAAGCCCCCGTACGTAGCCGCCCCTCTGTGCTGAAAGCTCCTTATTTTACCCTCTCCATCCACGCTCACAAACACATACAGTCCCTTCGAATGGTCAAACAGGACATCCCCTTTCTAATACCTCTTCGAAGGCATGGGCGCATTAAGCATGGCGTTAACCATATCTTCCTTCAGAATGGCCGGCTGCCGGAGCCCGTCAATATGGTCTACAAATTTCACAATATCTCCGGCACTTCCAATTCAGCCGGCGACGGAGTCCAAATTTCTGCAGTCCAGCGTGGCGTAGCTCCGGTTAACGAAACCCTCGCCGGGAAATATGGAAACCCACGGGTTGTCTTCTCCGTTGCGACCGTAGTACAAAACTTCCTTCTCCGCCCGCCGATGGACCTGCGTGTGCCCCAATTTCACGCCCTTTATTCCCAACGGAGAAAGGATATGCTCTTCGACGTAGCGACCGTAGGCCATGCCGGTCACGTGCTCGATCACCCGCCCGAGCACGATGTAGCCGAAGTTGGAATATGTCATGGCCGACCCGGGCTGGAAATCGAGCGGGAGGCCTTTCATGAAGCGGATGGCGTCTTCCGGGGTCGGAGGCGGCGGCCGTCCCAGAACTTGCGCGGCGTATGGCGTTGCGGGCTGCGAGAGAATGTCAATGCCGGTCGACGTCCGGTCCCAGCCGACGGTGTGCTGTAACAGGTTCTGCACCGTGATGTTCAACAACCGGCTGTCGGCTGTGGTGCCCGTAGGTGGTTTGAGGTGCTCCAGAAAACTGAACGGTTTGTCGTCGAGACTGAGTTTTCCTTCCTGAAGAAGCTTCGCAATGGCGGTTCCTGTGATGACATTGGATATACCATTGTATCTCATGATTTTGTCTGTCACAACGGGGCCCCCCGTGTCTCGGTTGGCTACGCCGAAGGCTTGGAAGTATTTGATTTGGCCTGCTTTGGCCACGGCCAATTGAGCGCCAGGGACGTTGCTGTAGTCCATGAGCATCTTCATTACTCCATCGAATCTCTCCAATTCAGTAAACTCTTTCTCCACGTCAGATTTCGCTTCTGTTCGTCCATGAATCACAATTGACAGAAAAATAGTTAAAAGAAGGATCGCAAGATTGAAAACCGTAAACGCCATTGTGCTCGGTCTGCAAGAAATATTCTGATACCCACTGAAGACACCGACTGGTCACCGTTTTATGATGGACGATGAATGCGTCGTCGCCCATACGATGTTAATACCAGGATATTAACCTGGCATGGACGTCCCATCCCATTTTCAATGTTGTCAAAGCTATTTTAACCATTCCGTTTTAACGATTCCTGGTTTGGAGTATTCGTGCTCCAAGTGACATGTTGCATGCATAGAAGCGTTAAGCAGATGATGGTGCATCTTCGAAAGGAACAGGACAATAAAAAAAGGGGCAAAAAGTTGAAATAAATATTTTTGTAATTGTCGAACGGGTCGCAGTTTAAGTAGAGGATGGTGCATCTTCGAAAGGAACAGGACAATACCAAAAAAGGTAAAAAGTTGAAATAAATCTTTTGTAATTGTCGAACAGGTTGCAGTTTAATTGGTAAGCATGATGGGTATAAATTTAGAGGGCACTTATATATAGGGTTACGGTTGCTTGCTCTTCTTCTTTTTTCTTTGGGATGTTTTTTATAACTTGGTTCCTTTGTATTTATTTTTGGTTGTAGCAATTTAGCTAAAATAAATTATGGTATAGGTATAAACTTATTAATATAGGTGTATGTTTATATGAAATATTGTAATATATTATTTAAGGGAAAAAACTTTGATATGTATATAAATTAAAAGAAATTATAAAAAGCAATGATAATATTTATGTAATTCAGGGTAAACTTTCATTTTTTTCTTTATATCTATATAATTTAAAGGAAACCATCAAAAAATCTTTCTATAATTAAAACCTATAACTCATGACAATTTGTATATGATAAAGCACTAAAAACAAAAGCATAAGAGAGGGGTTAGAAGAGTGTCTTAATTGCCAGTAGATTTGGGAACACTCGTCAATATCTAATAACGCAAAATAAGCCAAAACCACAAGAAACATTTAACTTAGAAATTTTGGAGCAAATAAGCAACCTTCAAAAAACTACACACAACATGTCGCTGAGTTGTAAGACTGTAATCAACATCTAGTGAGTGATAAGAGCATGTAATTTTTTTTGGGAGACTATGTTCGTTAGACCTAGGGCTCCAAAAACCTGGCCTTGATTTTTAAAACCTCACATTGATCAGTGAAAAATTATTCTTCATCTCCAAACCTTAATAACAATGCTAACCTTATAAATGATATAAAAAATGATTTTTTTAGGCCCTGCATTTAGGGTTAGTAGGGATTGTAAATATTGACTACTTATTAGGACTCTTCTTTGGGAGCTTTAATTAATCAAAGTAATATTAAGTTTATACCCAAAGGGGGAGATCCAAAACTTATTCCCAATTGGTAGTTCATCACCTTGTTGAATGTCTCTTTAAAAATTCTCACCAAAGCTATTGCCTGTCATCTCCATTTTATTCTTCCTACAATTGTTAGACCTAAATGAACTAGTTTCATTAAAGGAAGGCATATTCTTAATAATCTCATTGTCATTTAGGAGGGCATAGAATGGGCTTGCACTTCTTGTTAGCAAACCATTTTTCTCAAGCTTGATTTTGAAAAATCCTACGACATAATTGAATGGAAATTTATCCTAGCTATGTTAAAGGCTCTTAGTTTTAGCTAGAACTTTGTTTTGGTAGTCCAAACTTTAATTTCAATGGCTTGGCCTACCTAACCATTAGTAGCTTTAAGTCTAGTAGAATTTGTCAAAAACATTCCATTAGGTAAGGTTGCCCTCTTTCTCTAATGTTATATGTTCTCTCCACATAAGCTTTAGGATATTAGGGTTAGTAGGGATTGGTTTGAGGAATGTTTTTACATGACCACTCTTCCCAGCTCATTAAAGGGCATTTTGTAGATGGTAATTTCCTTATGCTCAAAGACCAATAATGAACCTTCCTACAAGCTATGAAGTGTCTTAATATTTTAGGTTTGGCCTCTAGGTCTAGTTTTCAATGTAGTAAGACTTAGCATTTTAGACAAAGTATGATGATATATCTGATTGCATTCTCCAATTTAATTTGAAATTGATGGTGCACATAGAATAGTTCAAATTTATTATCATTCATTTTAACTTTGACTACTCTCTGATGGAGCTATGGCAGTACATGTTATCACTAGAGTGGAGAAGAAGGTTGATTATTGGATTACCAAGTCATTATCCTTAGTAGGGAAATTATAAATTTACACCAATATTCTGACTGCCATCCATGTCTATTATTCCTCCTGTTGGGCTCCTTAAAAATCATCTTATGATAGATTAGCTAAAATTATGATGGACTTCCTTTCGTCTAATTCCAAGCATACCAAGGGTTTCCATCATGTGTCCAGGGATATTTTTTGCTTTCCTTAGGATAAAGGAGGCATGATAATTATTAACCTCTACAACATAGTGCAATCCTATGTGCCAAATATGGTGTCCATGCCATTGAAGGCAATGAGGATTAAAAAATCATGTTAGGGCATCATCTCTCCTTTGGGCTGATTTATGGTAAACCTAGTTGGAAGAATATAGGCTTCCACTACCTTCTCATTACTATGGCTCTTGTCAATATTGAAGGCTCTTTTATTGTAAAAAGTGTATATAAATATTTTGAAGTTGTCAAGCCACACATTAAATGGATTGGGGATGGTTTTCATACAAGTCTATCTTTCAGTGATCATAGCATTTGGTGGTCTTCTACGATGACAGGCATTAATTTTTTATTGGTTGAATGGTCAGGAATTAAAGCCCCCAGACTCTTTCAAAAAGGTATTCTTATCATTAGAGATTTGGTAGATGCTAGGGACTAGATTCTTTGGCCAAATTTGAAAATTAAATTCCAATTGAATAATATTGACTTACCTTCTATCCTTTGCATCCAAGATCTTATTCTTGATGTTATGCTTCATAAGTTGCATAGAAGGATTGGATATGGAATTTTAACACCCATTTTATAAATTATTCTTCAAGCTTTATCTATCAAGTCATGATCCCTTCTCCCCTACTCTTTACAATCTCAATAGGTAGTGGGGGCTTAACTCATCCTTTAAAATTAGGATTACCAGACTAGATATATTTTCTAATGCCAAGATAAAACCTAATATTATCCACTTTCTTTGGTGCCTAGTCTATCAAGGTCTTTCTCTCAGGAAATGACTCTCTCACATGAGTATTGCTCCACCCAAGTGTCATGTTTGCCACTATTTTGAGTCATTCAAGAAAATCTTTGGGTTTTGTCCACAAGCATATTCTTCTTGGAATTTGATCTTTTTATTGTAATATAAATTTACCAAAATAATACGAATTGAGTCTTATATAAACAAACTAATGTTAAACATTATTATACATAAAGGAAAATATTATACCTATGCAAAAATAAAATTGTAAGATTGTAAATAAATTAAATTTAACAAAATCACTCTTTAATATTATATATTTGTTTAAGACACAAAATAGTAAAAATGATTTAATTTGTGTATGTAGTTGTACTCAAGACTTATTATAAGTAGAGTAGTTGATAACAATAGATTACAAAAAGTCCTAGAAATGATAGCTTAAAGGCTTATCTATTAATTTGCCACAAATTTTACGCATATTCTCTCTATTTTTCATGCCCATAACAAATAACTTACCCAATTTTTTAGGCAATGATGATAAAAATTTGTAAATTGGACTTTAAAAGTTTATAATTTATTGTAAAGAAACCACACTAATGTTTAAAGTAGGATGACTAAGACATAAATCAAAACACAAATCAAATGCACATGTCCTAAGAGATGAATTTATCAGTGTCTAATGCTTACATCGATCTCTTTTTATTGCAACATTCTTTATCTGAGTCTTCAAATGATGAGATGAATCAACATGATTTTATCTATGGATAATTGGAATTTGATGTATCACCAGTATAAGGACACCATTAAAAATAATATCCAATTATATCCATGGAAACTATTTTTATTTTTGAATTTTTTATTATATATTTTTTTCATTTGAACCTTCATTTTCTAATAGGGTCAATTGTGTTGTAATATTTTATATGTGAAATAATATAGTTTTCAGGGTCCATATATTTTTTATCATTCAATAAATAATTTCTATGAAAAAACTTTACTTATGATAATCAAAGAACACTTTTATGTTATTATGAAGTATTGCTCCATATTCATCAACATTAGTTTTAAAAAACATGCATTATAAATAGATATTGTTTATCATCCCTAATTTTGTCAATCTTATAATATGTGTCATTCCTTCATTTTTATAGTAAGATATGTTATACCCCTATATATAATGGATTATGAAATTATATATTATTTAATCGCTCTTGTAACTTTAATACTTCTTATGCATGATAATTCCACAACCCATTTGTACTAGGAGAAAAATATTTTTTGAATTATTTATATTATCTAAACAAGCCATATATTTTCATATCAACTTAATACATGTAAATTAGGTACATGTTCTAGAAAATTACTCCAATTTAAAATTTCTTGATGTTGAAGAGCTAGCTTCAAACATACGTAAAGTAGACAACTCACTAGTGAGTGGATATATAAGATATTTATCTTTAGATTTGTTTTTTCCCCATATGATTGGTCAATCAAAACAAGGAACTAATGTTGAAAAATTCTGAAATTTAGCTTTTAAAAATTTTATTGCCTTTTTTTAAATTTTTTTATTGATATATATGGTAATTTATTCATATAATATCCTATTTTTTTGTCATTGTAAAAATATGATTGATAAATTGATTTTCATATATTACTCTATATTGTTTAGTTCTTATTTTAATTCTAACCCTGACCGTAGCTTCTCCATGTATTTTCCCATGATACCATTTCTAATGACAAAATAGAATGTTTTCAAGAATAAAATCATGACCAAAACTATAATATAAAATGCATAAAACAAAACACTAAGAAAATATGCACTACTTATGGTATTACCATTCATATAAACTTAATTGTATATATTCAAATTACTACACATTATATTATGTTCTAAAATAAATACATTATTTTGTATTGACCATCACAAATTAATTGTGTTTCAAGAAATATGATTTTTCATTATCATTTATAAAATAATCATTCATTATTAGGAACTAAATTAATTAAAAATTGAAATATTTAAAAATGAATATAAAAATATAAACACATTAAAATATTCAAAATTAATTATACAAGATTTACCATTCCCTATAAAAATCATTATACCTTTTGTCATTAAAAAAATATTTTTCAAGAGTAAAAAATAGTAATAATATTAAAACAATTATGATAATTATTATTCATATTTTTCAAATAAGGGTCAAATCCATCAATTAAATATGTAATTATTATCAAGGTCCAAAATTATAAACTTAATGATTTATTGAATTGTAAATGATTAACAACTACTTCACTACATCAAAAGGCTATGGATACACATATTATATTTGAAACAAATTATTTAATTTAATTGACATAAAAAACACCTAATATAATATTATATTCAAATTTCCAAAAAATATATTACTATGCAAAATAATTCTTTGAAATAATAAATTAAAAAATAAATGTATTACAAGCTTCCTTTGAAATCAAATCAATTTACTATATTCAACAAATCATTTTCCACTAGAAGAGGAGAATCATTGATCTTTAATTATTCTATCATTATCTCATTTGTAAAATGCAATCCCTTTAAAAACCCCGACCTTTAAAAATATTAAAAACAAATAGAATCAATTATTTTTTATATCATTATATTTAACAATTTAATTTTATGGGCATGATCTCCTCATTATAAAATTTAAAAACATCTTATTTCAACATAGTCTACTATTCAACTTATGATGTATCATTAAGGTTACTTTAAATTATAAATAATTTCATCAACACACATCAATTACTGGCTTGATCAAAGGTGCATGTGTCTAAATTCTAAGTTAGAAAAAATATGGCAGATATTTTTAGGAACTAATCATACTTGAGTTTCTTAAAATTAAAAAATTAATGAATAATTGAATCACTAATTTTAAGGTCCTCACTTGTTATAATAACAATGTAAATATAAAACATGCTTCCAAAATAATATTTGAAGTGAAAAATTTAACAATTAAATAAAAATTTATATTTTCCAAAAAAAAATTAAAAACCTCAAAATTTATACTTTTTAATAAATAAATAATTTTATCATGTTGGTTTCATTGTACCCACTCTAATGCACTACCTTGTTTTAGGAACATAATAATTCATCACCAAATCTAACTTGCCACCTACATCATTTCTATACCCAAAGGATTCAAACTAATGTTAAACATCTTCTTATAATTTAATTCAACATAACAATTGAATAAAATGTTTTTTCATTCTATGAAAGTAGAACTCAAAATAACAACATAGTATTAGATAACAATACATTCATTTAGCACATTTTTATATGACACGTATAAAAAAGATATTCATGGAATAATACTACATCAAGAGAATCTCTATATCATTAGTGTGAACTTCAAATATATAATATTTATCCATGCAACCAATAAGAGTCATATCTATATTATAATTATTAATATATAACTATATAATTTATAGTATTATACAATTATATATGTTATATTATATATTAATAATAGTAAAGTTATTAAATATTAAACTTATATATAATTATAATAATATAATATGTATATAACAATACATTATATTAAAAATATAATGTAATGATACCATATTATTTTATATTATAGTATAAAATATCAATTTTGAATCGAGTGTCAACTACAATTTCAGGTATTTTCAAATGGCCACACCATTGTTGAGGCATATTAAAATTTTGAAAAAGGACCTAAAATGGGGCTTCACCTAAATTCTTAAAATTAAATAAAGAATGCTTCTTTGCCTAAGAAGAATCTAGTGACAATTTAAAAACTTTTAAAAATGCACCCCATCATGAAAATGATAAGGTATAGGTTTGGTAAAAATGAAAAGTTACCCCTCAAGGCATTTTTTACCTCAAAATAAGAAACACCTTTACCAATATGACACATGTCAAAAGTAGGGAATGACACATGTCAAAAGTAGGGAAATGTAAGTATACTCATCCTCCAATTTATAGTATCATCCATTTATTAGGAATGGAATGGAAGGCTCAATCTAAAGGGTGAAACCTATTGACATAATTAAATATGATGTCACATCCTAGATACCCAATATTTATAACTTAAAGAAATTATTTAATCTTCCTATATTTTTCATTTTTCCTATCAATTTGGGATGATTTACATCATGTATCTATATTTTTATCCTCCCAAAATTTTATCCTATTGTGATTAAGGACAATATTTTTAAAGAATAAACATTCTAAAAAAACATTGTTTAGTTATCATCTTTCGAATCAAGTTTTCTTTCAATTTTTAAAATTAAATAACAATAGAATAATTAGATCAAATTAAAAAAATAAGAAAATAACCTTGTAACATTTCTTCTTATTACTTTATTAAACTTATAAGTTGGATAATTTTAAAAAATAATATTTTAATATGCCATTTGCTAAATCCATTTAGTTTGATGCGATATAAAAGTGCATTAGAAATTATTTGTTTACAAGTAGAAAGTAATTCCATGCCATAAAATAGCATACTACTATAAAAATTAATAGAAACACTCCTGAATATTTGCATTATTAAAATTAAATATATTACCTTGATCTATTGCTAACCTTGACCATAAATTATCCATGTATTTTCCCAAAAACCCCTTTCTAATGATTAGTCTAATTACCAGGCCAAAAAAATATAAATATTCCAAAGTGGAAGAAATTATCTTGTGACTAAATTAAGGCTTGTATATTTAGAATTTTTATGTTAATTTGTGAAAAATTAAAAATAATATGTTAATTTATTCTTTCATTCATCAATAATTTAATCTTGATATTTTAAATTGTTTTCTGAATATAATCTAAAGTAAATATCAAACACTCAAGTTTCCTCAAACCACAATGTTAAAGAAAAAATCCACAATTTTTTTAATAAACTCATTTCTTTTAATTAAGAGAATTAAATTAATCTCAAAAAATTACTTTAAAAATAATAATTATAAAAAAAATCTGCTAAAATTATATAATTATAAAAATAATTTGTAAAATAAAATAATATTATTGATTAGTATCATAAATAAATTTGAAAATAAGTTTATCTAACTCATTAAAAGATCACAATCCAAACATTCTTACAAAACCAATCCATAGAAGAAGGAAACAATTCCCTAAAAATTGGTGTAGGATATATCATAATTCATTCTATTTGATTTATAATATAGAAATGTGAACATAAAATCTTTTAAATCAACTATAGGATGCATATAAGGAAATGAAAAATCATTATATTATATGAAGGTAAGTTGTGATCAAATAATCTTAAAAGATCCCATTTTATCATTATAGACAATAAATATGGTATTTGACATTTAGAAATATCAATATTGACCTACATGTATTGTGCATGACTTTTATGTCTACAAATAGTTCTCATTCACTATTCCCACATACTTCTCATGCTAGTTATGAGTCTGATATACTTTAAGTTTATATGAATCATCTACAATAACCTTTCAAATCATATAAATATTTGATTTATAAATTTCAAGAACACTACATTTAGTTTCCTATGTATAGGACAATACATTCACATTTATAATTTAAATTCAAGGTTACTATCCTAAGGATGATGTTACCACCCTTCAAGTAGAAATAACTATTTTTCATAATTAAACCCTTTCTATAATTTGACCCATTTACTTAGCATATCGATGGTGTGGAAAATTACCCAAATAGAATCATATAAATACAAATCAATCCCACACTTAGTATTGAATTTGAACTTATCTATCAAGCATATATAAATTACTACTCACTAAAAAAATATGCCCTATTCTTCCTAAATTTAAAATCAATTACTAGGAAGAGGATTCATCCAAGTCTAAAACACATCAAGCCAAGACAAGAGTGAAAATTATCAAGATCAAAAAAATATTTATAGGTGCATTTGTATAGTAAAATAACATAATTACACATTTAAATTATGGTGAAAAAATAAATGTGGATTGGCTTACCTCTTTAGGGTATTGGATATGTAGGTAGTGGTCAATAATAAATGGTGTTGATTGGGGTTAACTCAACCCAATTATAGTTCCTCTCTTTTTTACAAATTTTCATCTTTCACAAGTGGACTAAGGGTTTCATGTTGAAGAAAGTTGACTTATGCAATTATGCACAAAAGCAATGTAGCTACAAACAAAGGTATACCAGAATTTTCAAGTGCCAAAACTATCAAAAGTGAACACTATCCACTTAAACCTTTTTGGAATATGTGGTGTAAGGTTAAAGGGATAGAATAACATATATACAAGGATGAATAAAATTATTATATATAAGGCCAGTTAGTTAAAACATAGATAAATGAATATTTAAAATTAAAATACTGAGATATGCTAAATATAAAAATTATAAAATTTGAAATATATTCTACTGATTACAATGCCAAGGATAAATTATTACATAGAATAATTTATAATACATATGTGGATATGAGTTTTAATAAATTATAAGTGCATGGGATTAGGATTCTGAGATAGTCATAAAATTTTTAAAATGATTTTTCTAGAGTTGTGAACACTACCATCGATCTTGGGACACTATCATTGATGGTACTCTCCCTTTTATAATGATATCATCCAATACATAATATGTACTATATTTTGATGCGACTAACTTTATTCTTCTAGGTTTTATATTGCCTTTCTACTAATGTATTCATATGTAGAACACAAGCTATATATATCTAATTTTAGATTAAACCCTAGCTCTTCAATCTTAGAATGTGTTTTCCAAAAAAGGGTTAGTGGGATCACAATATCAAGCTAAGCTCAAAGAACCTTCTATCATTGAGTGTTTCCTATATAGTCAATACTCCAAGGAGGGCCTCATACTTATGCAGTTATCCCCTATGTGTGGGAGTGTGTGTGAATAATGGTGTAATATTATATATGTAGATGCATGCAATGATTTAACTTATAAATTGACAAATACCAATCATGTATTATTCTTTAAATGCTTCAAACCTTTTTAATGACTTCTCTTATGACTGATAAATAAATAGGGATGAATAGGGCATAATAACTAAGTTAAATTAATTAAATGAACCCTAGTAGTTGTTTTCTTTTTATTTATTGGATGAATAATAAGAAGGATTAGATGTGTATTTATACCACACTTTTTGAAAATATCTAATAATAGTGTTAAATAAGCTAAATAGGCTGACCCACAGGTTCCAAATAATTTTAGATTTGGATGACTTTTGAGTATTAGACACTAGATATGATCTAGACACTAGCATCGACTCTACTGTCTTTATGTGTCCAATAGTGTCCAAGAGTCTAGAAAACAAATATAGATCTGCAGCTGACAGTGAAGGATGTATATCAAGTTTTGAACTTTCTCTATAGTTTATGAAATCTAAGTCATCATAATGATAAGGGTTGTATTATAATATAATATATTTGACATAATGAGATGGAAAATGTAAGCCTTTGTGTAATGAGAAGGCTCAGAACAAAATGGTAGAGCCTTGATTGGTATTTATTAAATGTAAAAGGTTGAGTATTATAAATATTGAATTTTGGTTTCTACACTATCATTTATGGAACCATCATAAATCTTATAACATTTTTAGGCAAATTTGAGACCTTGATTTGCACTATTTTCACTAAGAAGCTTAGAGATTTTTTTCCTAAGCATGCCTAAACCCCATTCTAGCCTATGTGATCGATTAAAAAGTAATACAATATAAGTAAATTTTTTTATAACATCCATTTCTTTTTTACCAAATATAATAAGTTTAATTTTCAAATAAATTCTAGTGCTTTATATTCATATCAAATATATCATTTTCATAGATTTGTATCTAAATTATTGTATTGGTTTTATTCCTATATATAACATTGTTAAATAAAAAATAGTACATAAAACATATTGGTTAACCCATATATTTCTAGAGTATTTCCAAACCATAGGTTTCCCTTAGGGTTTCATTTTTATTTCTATGGGTTTTAGATTTATGCTTTAGGATTTTATTTTTAGACATGATTTCTTATTTCCTCTTATCCCTTGTGCAATTCAAAAATTATTAATCTTTTTCCCTATGGTTTCACAGTCATTATTCTATTAAGTTTTTCTCAATTAAGTTTATTCCTTGATTTGTTGATATATCAACCAAAATAACTCTATTTTAGAAAATCTATTATAGTTTTATGATTTACATGAAGAGGATTAGAAACCTATTTTTTTGCCAAAATATTAAATGGAATTTAAATAATTATCAATGTATTATTTTTAATAAATTTCATCTAGAGGGTGAAGGGTGTACATATTTTATTTTTCTTATTTATTTATTTATTTATTGATTTCCATCAAAATCCTTTTATTATTTTTGAACATTCCTCATGGTTTGAATTTTATGGTAGGATATTTAGTTTTCACATTATATGATGGCTTCAATGAATTAACATTGCCTTTATTTGTTAACTCAAGGCCATGAAATTCATTATTTATTCTTGTATTAATTGGATATGTACAAGTTAGATTAAATATAAATTCTCTAATATGCCTCAAATAAATCATGAACCATATATAATCTTCCTTAACTCATATTGTTTATATATTATAACATGTCATTACTGCTCAAGGTTACTATTGACTACATTTAGTCTACATACCAAAAATGTGCCTAGTCCAAGAGTCTAGTGAAAGGAGTAGGATCCTAATTGAAGAGTGATCCAATGTCACAAGGACTAGATAGACCTCAAGTGGATATCATATAGATTTTGTAAATCTTTTGAAACACTTTAAGTAAGTTGAAAATGTGATCTGATTGATCTTCAAGGGATAGGTCTATAGTTGCAGGTGAAAGGTCATAGCAGTTTTCATGGTGTCCAGGAATATGGAACCAAGTTATATAAGCATTAAACTATCATCAGATCCTTGAAAGATTGAGAAAAATATGACTCTAAAAATTTGAGGAACTAAACCATTGTCAGGACATCATGTAGGAAACAAATGAACTAGTCAACTTGCACATTTTATAAGTATGCTCATGAGGTTTTACAAGCTAGTGGGTAATGTATGTAGAATGATTTTCATCCCAAGAAAATCTCCTACAAGTTTGATACCTTCATGATCTTTCTATCTCAATATCTAAGTACTCAAATTAGAACTTTTAGAATGAGATGTTCATACAAGAGTCAATTTTAAGGCTCAACAAATAACCATTGAGATTCAAATGATCAAATGGGATACTTTCACATGGATTTCATGTGAAGACACACATATTGGCTTATTTGATAATTTTTATCTCCACTTATAAAGTTCCCAAAACTAGTAGATCAAGTGATTAGAATCCTTTTGACCTTAGGAATATCTCCAATGAATTTGGTCCCTCCATGATCTTTGCACTTCAAGATATAAATTTATAATGTTGGTCAAATAATGGGAGACATTCGTGTGAAATTTAGATTAAAGATCGAGAAAAAATCTATAGTAGCTTAAATTTGATGGCTAGTGGGACATAAAATACATCCATGTGGATGTCAAATGATGGTTGTGAAAATGTCAAATGATGGTTGTGTAGATGTTAATTTTAAGACCTGATAAATAGCTATTAGATTTCAAACCATGGGTCCCAAAAACATCTAATTGCACATGTTTGATAATACATTCAGATATAAAATTGAGTGGAGGTCAAAGGGGTTAGCTAATATCAAAAGAAAATTTGTGCATGATAAGTGTCAAAAAAATGTTCAATTGGTAGAAGATCAATAATTAGTGTTCATCTAGACAAGCAATATCTAACAGAGTGAGATGGGTTAACATGGCAATGGTCTGAGTTGGCATTCGACACCCAATAAACAAAGTTCAAACCTAGAACATTTTAATAGAAGTTGATGGATCATTCTTTGAATATGGAAAGATAAAACAAAATAACCAAGCATCATCAACAAGGCTCCATATAGGTAAAATGGGTCAATTAAACCTAATATAGAGACCAAAGATAGACTAATAGAGCTTGAGTAGGATCAAATAGTGTGCAGGTTTCCATAGATATCATGACTATGTGAAAACTAATAATTATATTGGTTTTCACCTATAATGGACATGTGTTCAATATTAGAGAAAATACGGACCATGGAAATGTCTTGCCTATCATCATGAGAACTTTTTCAATGAACAAATATAGTTGTCCACCCAAGGTAGATATGGCATAATCCTATCAATTCCAAGACATGATCCTCATCATCAGATTAAATAGATAATGACATGGTTCCAATAAGGAGACCTAGTGATTGGATAAAGCTAATGAGCATTCAATTCTTTCACAAAATTAGTTCTTTATTGATAAGGTCATGATTCAACATGCTCGAGAATGCTAATCCATCAAGAGTAGTTGGACCTCCTTCAATGTTTTCTACCTATTTTTTTTCTCTCCATCCTTCTCTTTTCTATAAATATAGGTTTCCAAGCCTTAAAATGGGTCCCTCTTTTGGTATGATTAGACTCTACCAATTTTTTTTACTATAACACCTTTTAATGCAATAAAGACTGAAATCCTTCATTTTCTAAGCTAGATTGAAGTGTGTTCCATGAATTCATGTATTGTGGTTAAGTGAATGTATGTTCCTTTTATATGTATGAGTTTCTCTCACCTTTAGGAAGTGATTATTAGTTCTTACATGTCATCATAAGAGTAATTTATAGTTTGTTTTCTAGCTTGAAAGTGAATATTTGCCCTCTCATGCTAATTTGACAACTGATTAATGCCTTATGCTAAAATATTTATGTGAGATTAATATTATTTGGTCTTGATTGTGTCTCATAATGTGTATTGTGTGAGTTTTAATTATTTAATAATTGGTGCATCACCCCTTTTACATGACTTCATAAGTTATTGATAAAATCTCTCTCCCTTTTCTAAGCAAGTGATAGTTTAGATGATAGATCCAAATGGAAGTCAGAATTTTCTAGAGGTCTGATCCATTATTAGGATACCCATAGCCTAGGATCAGTCCCATGTTGGACTAGATTTGGGTAAAATACTTGAACAAATTTCTTCTTAGCTAAGGTGTAAATATAGAACCCCAACAGTTTTGGCATTCCTAGTGGGATCCAATTTCTTTGGCATAATTAAAGTTTGAAGATTAAGAAGAATAAATTGTAAAAGGAAGAGATATCTACCATCATCAGGATCAAGATCCTTCAAGTTGTATATTTCATAGCATCTTATAGATAGTGCTTTCATGCCAAAGGTTACAATAAGATCATCCATTAAAGATACTCCTTTTGAAAATATTGAATTACCTTTTACTTCTTATAAAAGATCAAGATTCAATAGTAGAAGACCTTATCTTCCAAAGCAACATTCATCTTTTGGTCATTCTATTGTTTTAGTCTAATCTACTATCTCTATAAGCCAAATCCCTTTTGCCCAAATGGTTATTAGGAATCAAGTGCTTGTTCCATTTAATAGGGGTAGTCCCATGAATTTAGCCTAATATGATGACATTCTTGTGTTTGACCTAAATATTATCCCTTTCTTCTCAAGATAATAGGATAAAACTACTACTATTGATCATATCCAAGATGTTGCTAATCTATTTTATGTTCATAATGTTACTAGAGATAATGTGGCTATCAGATTTCTTACTCTTTCCTTTAACAAAAAAACATTGCAATGGTATAAGAACCTCCATTTGACCTCCATTTCTATTTGGGATGATTTAGGTGAAGCCTTAGTTATGAAATTTGAAGATAAGTCCTATCATCTATCTTTGGTTGAACAACTAACTACCATACAAAGGTACCCCCATGAGTTCATGTTTGATTTTAACCTTATATTCTAAAAGATATGGACTAAGATCCCTAAATTGGTTAGACCATCTTTAGAATATGTATTTTTGTACTATCTTAAGGCCTTTAATTCTCATATAAGTGTCATGATATAGTATATGGGTAGTAATACCTTACCAAATACTTATGAAATTGCAATAAGAGCAGAAAATAGCTTAATACAAGCATGTAAACTTGCTACAAGGCCTCAAATGCCCATATTCATAGAATTGAAACCTATTCCTCCTCCTCAAGTTCCCTGGGTTTCATATATAGCTCCTATTCCATCTCCAAAATTCTAATTTATAATCCCTCCTAATCAAGTTAATGAGATTAGTGATCTGAAAAGCATGTTACAAGCTTTTGAAAATGATATTTTTCAACTCAAGCGATAACATTACCAAGGAAGACCTTATCATCAACATAAATAAAACTCTTATCAATATTTTAATAACTCCCATATCAAGATTTCAAGCATAGTAGGTAACCTTATCAAAATCAAGGAGTCATAACCCAAACTAAGCCATATGCAACCCTTGATCCTAATGTACCTTCTAGTTCAAAAGCTATCATGCCTCATAATAACTTGATGAAAGATCTAGGTTGTCATCCTTATAATCTAAATGACACTCAAAATCAAGCCTTGATATCATTCAAACTATTCCATAAATGACATAAGAAGAGTTCTCTCTTCAGGGTGGTCAGTATCAAAACATGAATATGTCATTTCAAAGAGAAGCTCAACAAGTTCCATGGTATCCTGATGTCATCAATGTTAATTGGAAATTGGATGATCATATTACATTTAACCAAGTTGCTGAAACTAGCAACACAAATGGTCAAGTGGTAGCTCTAACTAGAGATAAAAGAAGACCAGTTGAGGAAGCTCAAGGTGTGATAAATAATTATAGTGTTCCTAGTTTTATTTCCAAAAGTGTCAAGGATCAAGTTTTTATTCCTATAACACAAAATATTTAGAATGCAAAGACAGTGAAAGTTCCCTAAATGCCTCTAACTAGAGAATAACTAGTGGCTCAAAAGTTGTAGTCAAAGGTTAGTGGAACATATTTAAGCATAATAGAATGAATGAAGAAATAAAATTTTAGAATTATCATTTGGGATTACCTTTCCATTTCAGGACAAAGGGACCTACTTATTGAAGAACTTTTAGATCTTAAGGTAGCTAAAGAACCAGTTAAGAAATAAGGAATTGTCTTGGCCGATTCAAACTAGTAAATAAAGAAACCTAATTAGTAGTTACATAACATGAAAAAGGTGTAAAAAACAAATGTAAAATAAAAAAAAACCCATACCTTTTATCTGTCTTTGATATTTGGTGACTATTTAGTCCATAATTTTATGGTACATAGTGGAGCTAGTAGCACTGCCATACCCAAACAAATTGTAGACAAGCTTGGTCTTGTCTATGAGCCAAATACAAAAGGATTATTAAAATTATATGTGTCACCAAAAAATAAAATAGGCACAATCAGAAATATAAAACTGACATTACATGCTTGCCCCAATGTTATTATTTAGCAAGATGTAGTTGTAGTGGACTTGCCTCCCTATTTTGCCATGTCCCTGTCAAGAAAATTTACTTCAAAGATTGGAGGATATTTGTCAACTGATTAGACATATTTAATGTTCAATATTAGGTAGGGTACTAAGGTGAAAATACATTCTAAACCTATTTCAATATTCCATTTTGAGCCATGTATGCCTAGTATGGTGAACACCAATTGTGTTATCTCAGACAAGGTACTATAAAATAGTGAGGTGGAAATTGAATCACCTCCAAGTGGAGTCCCAGATATTTTAATTAATGAATGGGAATATGATTTTCATGGAAACTATCCCTATAATTTAATTTAATAATAAGGACTTGGTGTCTATTTTCTTCATGAAAATGATGCACCAATTCCAAGATTGATGAAAGATGATCAACCTAGTTATGAACTGTGGCCACTATATTTTGATAGATCTAGGAAAAATCATGGCATTAGGGATGGAATGATGTTAATTTATCTTTCCAATCAAAGTTATTTATATTATCTCATGTTTTTCATTTGGTTTTTCCAATAATGTTACTGGATATGAAGCACTAGTTCATGGTTTACAATGGGCAAGGAAGATGAAGGTCAATTCTTTTCAAGTTTTTGGAGATAGTGAGCTGGTAGTTCACTAAGGGGACTTAATATATGAAATAACCCACTAATTATGTCATATAATAATATATTATGGGACCTAGTTGAAGACTTTCAAGTTTTCAATAGTCAAGCCATATCAAGAAATAAGAACAAACATGTAGACATGTTGACTACCATTGGGTCATAATTTAGTATCCTAGATGACATAAAAAGGGAAAAAGTTCAATCACACATCAAGGTAGTTGTGAGGCATTTTGTCCCAAACAACCATGACAATTGACAAGTATTTAAAGATGATGGTCAAATTGCCAAACTCCTACAAGAGGAAGCTGATTTCTCCTCAAGAAACCAAGACAAGCATTTGTAGTAGTATGGTAACCAGATTTTTCAATTGAAGACAAAAAAGTTACCTAAAGGGTTGGTCACCATTGAGAATATATTTAGCAGAGATGATGAATTGAGAAAATAAAAGTTTGCTTTATCAACCAGAGAAGAATACTATACAAATGCACAGATTGCAACTGGTAAGATTTTAAAGTTGGGCAAAGTTTGCACATCTTCAAAGGAAGAAAATTTTATTGATTTATGTTCAAGTTTTGTAGATGTATTTGTATAGTAGTATATTAACCTTAAAGCATTTTATTCAATTCTATCTCAACATACCATTGAGTTAGTAGATGAGACTTGGCTAGTCAGACAAAGACAAAGGCTTATTAACCCAAAACTTGAACCTTTGATGAGAGTTGAACTATATAAGATCATTGAGTCAGCTATATTATTTCTAGTTAAGCACTCAACTTGGGTGTCAAAACTTGTTCCAATACAAAAAATTAATGGTGAAATAAGGTTATGTGTTGACTTTCATGACTTGAACAAGGCCTATTTTAAATACCATGATCCATTTCCGTTAATGGAGAAAATTTTATAGTTAATCATAGGTTTAGAAAAGTTCTCCTTATTGAATGGATATAGTGGATATAACTAAATTTTGGTCAAATAAGAAGACAAACTCAAAATAGCCTTCACCACAAAGTGGGGAATGTTTGCATATATAAAGATGTCTTTTAGTTTATCTAATGCTAGAGCATCTTTTCATAAAGCCATGGACATGGCATTTCAAGGTCTCCTCAATAAGTTTATTCTTATTTATCTAGATGACATAACAATGTTCTATAATGGTGTAGATGAGCATATGATTCACCTCAAAAAAATGTTTGAAAGGTGTATGGAATTTGGTGTGTCTTTAAATATAAAAAAGTTTGTTTTATTTGTTCATGAAGGTAGGATTATTGGACATGTCATTTAAAAATATGGTATAATCATAGATCTTGATAGGATAGATTCAATTATTACACTTTCCTTACCTAAACACAAAAAATCCATGCAAAGCTTTTTAGGTAAGATCAATTTCATAAGGAGATACATTTTAAATTTTACTAATTTATCTAGGCCACTCACAACCATTCTAAATAAAGGTTAGAGTTTAAATTGGTCTAAATAATGAATAAGAAGTTTTGAAGATATCAAGAAATCTATAGCTATTGCTCTTACACTCCTAAACCCCAACTTCATAAAGAATTTATTCTTATACACCTATGCTAACATTGACACAATTCTAGGTATTTTCATGTAGTAGAGTAAGGAGACTTTAAAGCATCCAATAACCTTCTCTAGTCAAGGCTTAGAATTATATGAAACAAGGTATTATTTTATTAAGAAGCATGTACTTTTAGTCATAAGGTCTTTTAAAAAGTTTAGGTACTTATTATCCAATAATAAGATACATTTGATGGTTTCACATCCAAGTGTCAAGGATTTCCACCTGAACAAAGATATAAATGACAAGAAATTTGGTTGAATAACCAAGGTAATAGAATATGATATTGATATCATGGTCACAAAGCTAGTTAGAGGCAAAGGACTTTATGAGCATCTGACCCAAGACTTGCAGGAGTATAATGAACTGGTTATGGTGTCAAATGATGAAGAAGTTACAACTAATTAGATCTCATCTTCTAGCTAGTTCCAAGATATGGTAAGATACTTACAAGATGGTACTTATCATTTTTATCTAACACATTCAAAGAGGAGATATTTTACATTGTATTTAATTCCTTTCCTTCTTGTTGATAATGTGTTATTCAAAGAAGATATCAATGACATATTGCTAAGATGCCAAAGCCAGGTCAAACATAGAAATGGCTTGAGAAATTCCATCATGGACATGGTAGAGTGCATTATTAAATAAGGATCATATCCCATAAGATCATGAGAGGTAGTTATTTATGGCCAAGTTTCTTTGGTGATTGTCATACATGGGTCAGGAAATGTAGATAGTGTGCCATGTTAGTTAGAAAGATGAAGCTTATAGCCTTACCTCTCCAACCAATTTTAGTAAATCAAACCTTTATCCAATGAGGATTGGAATTTATTGGTATTATTAATCCCCCTTCAATCTTAGGACATGAATGAATCCTAACTACCATAGATTTTTTTACTAGATGGATAGAGGCAGTGGAATTAAAAGAAGCCAATGAAATCAATGCTCTGTAATTCTATGAAGGTTTACTTACCATATTTGGGCTCCCTTAAAACTATAAATTTTGATAATGAAATGGCCTTTTTAGGGTCCAAGATCAGCCAGTGGGAAGTTCAACATAGTGTTTTTCTCAGTACCTCATCAAACTATTATCTACAAGGCAATGGGCTTGCTGATTCTACTAACAAGAATTAGTTGAAAATATGATCAGCAATGGAAATGGCCTTGATGATTTTCAACTATTATCCACAATGAAATGGTCATTGCTGATTCAAATTGAAGTCAACTTTGTGGGTTAATAGGATCACTTATAAGAGGTCAATTTCCAATTCTTCATACAAGCTAATATACGTCAAGGAAGCAAAAATGCTTATATCTCTTGAATTCCCTACTTTGGAATTAATGCATCAACTTGAGCTTTTGGATAATGAACCAATATAAATGATATATAGCTCATGGAGATAGGAAAGATAAGGCATCAATCCATGTTAGCCATGGAAGCCAATCAAGCAATGACAAAGAGATCATTTGACAAAGGAGCTTCTTCAAGAGGTTTCCAAGAAGGAGATTTGGTCCTCAAAAGGGATGAGGATAGAGATAAACTAGGAAGGCACAAAAAAATTTATTCTCTCTAGAGTGGTCCATATATAGTCTCTAGCTACAAGTCCCACAATGCTTTCAGCCTCATAATGATGAATGGTGAAGAGATTCCTATCCCAGTCAATGGGATACATCTAAAGCATTGCTATTAAGGAAGCTAAGTCCCCTATACATAGTTAGTTGTTTTGAGTTTATCTAAGTGTTTTTATAACACATTAGTTTGTTTATGGCTTGTCCTAAATAAGTGATTTATTGACATAGTTATTAAGTAGATTAGTTACCTTTTCTTTATTAGGTTAGTTTCCCTTTTAAGTTTGTTTCTTTCCTTGTTTTTTAGAATTATTTTTTTTCAAGTCAAAGGATTATCTTGTAGTCAATATAAATGGTCCATATATCATATAAATGATCCAAGAGTCATGTATCTAGTTTGAGTTCTCAAACGTAATAGGCCTATTGCCCAACTAAGTTACCAAAGATGTTGAACAAATTTAGTCTACATACCAAAAATGTGCCTAGTCCAAGAGTCTAGTGAAAGGAGTAGGACCCTGATTGAAGAATGACCCATTATCACAAGGACTAGATAGACCTCAAATGGAGATCATAAAGATTTTGTAAATATTTTGAAACACTTTAAGTAAGTTCAAAATGTGATTTGATTGATCTTCAAGGGATAGGTCTATAGTTATAGGTGAAAGGTCCAAGTAGTTTTCATGATGTCCAAAAGAATGAAACTAGATTGTACAAGCCTTAAAAGATCATAAAAGACTTGAAATATTGAGCAAGAGATGGACTATGAAGATTTGAGGAACCATACCATTGTCAAGTTGTTATTTAGGAGATAAATGAACCAATCAACTTTCACATTGTATAAGTATGATTAGGAGGACTCACAAGCTAGTGGGTAATGTATACAGAATGCTTTTGGTCCCAAGAACATCTCCTACAAGTTTGGTGCCTTCATGCCCTTACTATCTCAAGATCTAAGTCCTCAAAGTGGAATTTTTAGAATGAGACATTCATGTGAGATTCAATTTTAAGCTTCAACAAATAGCCGTTGATATTTAAATGATTAAATGGGATACATTCACATGGATGTCATATGAAGATACATAGACTGGCTTGTTTGAACATTTTTATCTCCACTTAGAAAACTCCTGAAACTAGTGGATCAAGTGAGCATAATCCTTTTAACCTTAAGAATATCTCCAATGAATTTGGTCCTCCATGAGTTTTGTGATTTAAGATATAAATTTACAAAGTTGGTCAAATAATGGGAGACATTCACATGAGAGTCAAATTAAAGCTTGAGAAAAAATATATTCAGAGCTTAAATTTGATAGTTAGTAAGACATCAAATACATCCATGAAGATGTCAAATGATGGTCATATAGACGTTAGTTTTAATACCTAATAAATAGCTGTTAGATTTCAAACCATTGGTCCCAGATAGATTTAATAACATGCATTCATTTGTACATTTGGATCTAACAATAAATGAAGGTCAAAAGGGTTAGTGAATCTAAAAATAAAATATGTGCATTAAAATTATCAACAACACATTTAACTGGTAGAAGATCAATGATCAACGTTCATCCAGATAAACAGGATGTAATAGATCAAGATGGGTTAACATGTCAATGGTCCGAGTTGGCATTTGACAGCTAATAAATAAAGTTCAAACTTGAGGCATTTTAATAGAAGTTGATGGACTATTATTCAACCAGGGAAAGATAAAATAAAAGAACCAATAATCACCAAAAAGGATCCATATAGGTAAAATGGGTCATTTAGACCTAATACAGAGATCAAAGATAAACTAACAGAGCTTGAGCAGGATCAAATAGTTTGTAAGTTTCCATAGATATTGTGATTGTATGAAAACCAATAATTAGATTGGTTTTTACCTATAATGGACCTATGTTCAATATTGGATCAAATACATACCATGGAGATGTATCTTGCCTATCATTAGGGGCATTTTTTCAATGAACAGATATAGTTAGCTACCCAAGGTAGATATGGCATAATTCTATCAATTCCAAGACATGATCCTCATCAATAGATTAGATAGATAATGACATGGTTACAAGAAGAAGACTTGGTGGTTGGATAAATTCAATGAGCATTCAATTCTTTTACAGAATTGGTTCTTTATTGATAAAGTCATGACTCAACATCGAGAATGTTAATCCATCAAGAGTAGTTGGACCTCATTTAATGTTTTCTACCTGATCAATTTTCTCTCTCTCATTCTCTTTTTTATAAATATAGGCTTCCAATCCTTAAAATGGAAACCTCTTTTTGTATGACCAAACTCTATCAAAAATTGTACTATAACACCTTTTGATGTAATAAAGACTGAATTCCATCATTTTCTAAACTAGATTAAAGTGTGTTATATGAATTCATGTACTATGATTAAGTGAAAGTATGTTCCCTATCTATGTCTGAGTTTATCTTACCTTTAGGAAGTGATTAATAGTTCTTATAGGTCATCATAAGTGCAATTTATAATTTATTGTCTAGTTTGAAAGTGGATATTTGCGCTTTCATGCTAATTTGATAACTGATTAATGCCTTATTCTAAAATATTTATGTGAGATTGATATTAGTTGGTGTTTAATGTGTCTCATAATGTGTCTTATGTGATTTAAAGTGATTTAATCATTGGTACATCAGCCCTTTTACATATTTTCATAAGTTATTGTCAAAACCTCTCTCCCTTTTCCAAGCAAGTGCTAGTTTAGGTGAGAGATCCAAAAGGAAGTTGACCTTCTCCAAAGGTATGATCTATTATTAGGATACCAATAGCCTAGTATCAGTCTCATGTTGGACTATATTTGAGTAAAATACTTGAACAATATTCTGTTCAGCTAGGGTGCAAATCTAGAACCCTAATAGTTGTGAGCACTGTTTAAGTTTTGTTTTGTGAAATCAAGTATGACTTGGGAACAACAACAATTGTACATTTTAAATTTTATCAAAGCATATTGTAAGAAATTAGTACATAATATGCAATCTCATATGATATTATATAGTGGATATAATCAACATGACCTTCGCCAACCCCCACCACCTCCCACATATCCTCTTAATAACTTTTATATGCCTATTGAATATGCAAATGTTCAGAATGTTCAGTTTTTATATATATACTAATATTTTCACAACTATTGATGTTATTCCTACATCTACACCCTTGATTAAATATTTGATATCCATCAAAGGTGTGGGGGTGATACAAGGTTTCCCATAAGTTTCTATGCTTATTCCTATGTAGGGTAACTATTCCCATCCTTTGATAGCTATACATTCTACATAATATACCTCACCTACTACATGTTCCCTTGACTATATTATTATAGCTCTACAAGATAAGGTGTTATGGTTAGATAAAGGTCCATCTCTAACTAGTAAATTAGTGGATTCATATAACTTACTTTATAATCCATGATCTCTCAAGATAGTAGTATATCCCATACCTTTAGGGTTTATAGCTCCTAAGTTCCCATTATATGATAGAAAAGTTGATCCTGAATAACATCTTCAACCCTTCCATGCAACATTATTATATTACTTAGCTAAAAACCATTTACTAAACAAGATATTTCAAAGGAGTATCAAATTCTATCCATTAAAATGGCTATACAATCTTCCCTCTTAATAAATGCATGCTTTAAAACCTTTGGCTAACCAGTTTATAGTGATTTTTCAATAAACATTGGTGAAAATCTATCATATGATCAAAGTTTTTAGGGTAAAGAAAGAACCCAATGAGATTTTCCATGATTATTTTTTTTATAAGACAATATACTTGCTAAGATGAAATGTCATATGCCTAACAAAGAGTTTCAAACCATATTCAAACAAAGTTTGTTGGACCTATTGCATGAGTCCATTATTTTTAATTAGTTACAATATTTTGACCATTTATTCCATAAAATCAAAAATTGTGATGTTAATATCTTTTCCATGAACAAACTTAGTTATGTATCTAATCCTTCAAGTGAAAAGTCTCAACATAAGAAATATATAAAATATAAATGAAATGAAATTAGATATAAGCTACAAGAAATATTTAATATAGTGGTATAAAAAAATAGCGATGACCAACTAGAGATTTTTTATACCCTTTTCAAGACCATGATATGCAAAGATAAAAGAGTAATCCAAAAGTATACATAGATTATAGTATTTTGACCTTTAAATAACATTTATATGAATATTGGATCTTCTAAACCTATCAAATATATATGAATAACATTTATATATATTTAATGTGGCTACTTTTGATCAAATAAAAATTATAATGGATTCATTGAATAAAATGTATCTAAGGACTACATCACTTAAAGATAAGATTGTGTATATCATAAAATATGAAAATACTAGTATTAGTGACATATCTAATTCTCCACCCACTTGTCTTGAATGTGGGTCTAAGAGAAATAAAAATATATAATCAATGGGTCAAATGCTTCTCATAATGCCGATATGTCTCCAAATAAAATTATAAGGAACATCATTTATAAAATATGATCACTTTACCTCCTCCACACTCTACACGAAAATCCAAATATTATTTTGCTTATCATAGAATGCATAGGCATCATATAGATAGTTATTAGACCTTGAAAAATAAAATGTGAACATGGATAAATAAGAGAGTGCACCTAAGAAATAGGATCCTAAGATTTAAATTTGAAAGTATCATGTTCCTAAAAATACTAATGGTACAATTGTGGCTTCTAAGAACTCAAAAACTATATCTACTTCATGTATTGATAACAATGAAAATAAAAAAACTAAAAATGTTATGTTTACATTCCCAAGTCAAAAATAAAAATACAAAACCATTTATTTGGTTGAAACTCAAGTGGTTATACCTAATCCTTAAAAATCCAAAATATGAGGCAAACAACACATATAAGAGAAACATAAACAACAAAAATAAATTCCACACTATGTTATGGTTTATTTTACATATACTAATACAAATGCATATGATTGTGGGAAAGACATGTCATAATTAAAATCACATGGAGATGAATATGATTATTATTATGAAGAATATTGGTATCATACTAATGAAAAATATGATCAAATTAATAATGATTTAGTAAATTACTCAGCTAATAATGGATGTGCTTGGTGGCTATGAGATACAATACCTACATATAGGCATCTCATCAAAGAAATATTTATTTGGTAAAAACTTGATCCATTGTACATATATTATTAATGTTTTATTTTGATTCTACATGTGTTTAAATTAAATTAAAAAATGAAAAAAATTCAAGAAAATAGAAAAATATTCAAATTATTAAATTAAAAAAATTAGTATTTGATCATGACAAGAGTTGTTAGGTTAAATTATTTAGATATGATAATTATCACATGTTTTGTATATGTAATATTATTTATATAATCATGTGCATTTCATGATGTATATGACTATAATTCATGACATATATATCATGCATGGACATGTAGATCATGGACCTTTCTTGTACTTAGGGGCCATGCCAATGTTGGGTGCATATATTTTCACACTTACATTATTACAGGTTATATTTTTCTATTATATTTTATCATGTTGAGATACATAGTTTATTACACATGCCTATATAGTTACTCACTTCTTAAACTTCTACGTAGATATGTTATTTACTATGTTATTATACTAAGATATATGGATAGTGTAGATTTGTTTTCACTTGTTCTATGCTACATTGATGATTTTAATTTTTATTGATAGTCTAGTTTTATTTTATATTGTGTGAAAACCATTATGATTGTTTATGGATCCTCAGAAAAGTTTATTGTGGTATTTATTACCCTTTTTTGCATATCCTTAGCCTTATTTGTTGTACATTCTTACATATTTTTTGTGGTTCCTTAGCCTTTATTTTTTCAAAATTTGTTCCTCTTATTTGTGGCTACTTATCCTTGCTTATTAGTGACATAACTATGTTCCTTTTATGTAACCTCTTAACCTTATATTTGACATTATATGCTATTATGTAACATTATGTGTTAAGATTGGTAATCCTTATTATGTTTCTAGGTGCCATGATCCATATCATGCACCTCTCATTTGTGTGTTATGACATGATTTAAATCATGCACTTTCCTATTAGATAGTTTTACTCAATGATGGTTAATATTGTATGCTTCATAGATACATCTATATTTTTATACCACTTATATTCTCTTGAATTCCCTATGTTACATATATGCTTTGACGTTATATACATTATTATGGTGACATACTCTTTATATGTTGACATGATTCTACATGATATTATATTTATACATGTATGATATAGTTCAATTTTATTTTGAGATTAGTGATTTGAAGAATTCATCCCTCACCTCAAAATAGGGTATATTAATGGACTTTTTCATAGAGACTAAAACCTCCATGAGCAGATTTTAGTAGAGTATATAGATTTTAGAGTTTAAATGTAATTAAAACACAATATTGATATAGTTACTTAAAGTCACAAAATATATTTTGGGGGCATATTCAGGGTATATGTAATCCATTTTACACTCCATGAGTGATGGATTTTAGATTGATAGAGATTTAGATACATTTCAGTGCATGTGTAGAACACATATAATTCATTTTATATGACATATTATGTTAAGCATGATGTTGGTTCCTGTGCACATATACACAACATATAGATTTAATTGGGCATGATATTGGTTCATTCAAACACATGTACTATTTCAGATTTCAATTGGGTATGATATTGGTTCATGCACATTATGATAGTTTTTGGTTCACATTGACTCAATGCAGCATGATGTTGGTTCATGTAGATTTACACATTTTTCACCTTTTTAGTATTTTCAAGAGCTTAAAAAAGTGGGGAAACTTGAATCTATAAGTCCATCTATAGTTGTTAGTTCATTATTTCAAGGTAATGTACATTAAGGTTTAAAATGTACAATATCCATAGAATTACCCATATAAAAATCAATGTGTGGTTACACCTTATCATCTTAGGGATATAATATTAGTGTTGGATTAGTTACATATGGGTTAGGAAATTAGTCATTCAATCCATGGCCCTACGATTAGTTAAATTTTAAAATATGGATTGATTACCCTCAATTTTGTCATGTTCTCCATGTGCTTTAACACATAATCAAAATTATCCAATGCTTCAATAAGTAAAAACCATCTCCAAAATTTCACATGGAAACATGGTTTACTCAAAAAAAGTGTACTCTTTCCTTGCTCTTTCAAGTTAAAATTTCAAGTATAATTCATATTTAAATTTCATTCTAATAAAATTGACTACTAAATTTTCTTTACATTTATTACTTGAGGTAGCTTTCACATTTTGAGCCTTATCCTAGATTTAAAGTGTTTTGTACACACTCAAGTATATCTTTATCATTTTAAGCTAGTATTTTCATTGCATTGTTATGATAGAATAAAATGAGAGTATTCTTGTATTTGACACTTGGAAATGTTAATATTGACCTACATTTACCCTACATGACTTGTGCATTTCCAAATAATTCTCACTAGCCATTACTGCACATGTAACATGCTAGGTATGATCCCAATCCTTTCTATTTTTTTATCACTCACCTACATGAAAATCTTAGTCTATGTTAATTCAAATAAATTTATTACTCATGTATTTAAATAACACCACATTTTCATTCTTATCTCTAGGATAGTAACATCACACTCAAATAGTAACATCGATGTTATAGTCCTGAGGTTGACAATATCACCCTTCACCTAACATCACCTATTTTAAAAAATTAAACCCTTCATATATGTCAACCTATTCACCTAGTGTGTCTTTGGTATGTGAAATGGAATCATATAAATATAAATCAAACACACACTTAATACTAACGGGGAACTTATCTATCGGTCATGTATACATCATTGCACACTGAGAAAATATGCCATGTTATTTATAAAATATAAATCAAACACTAGGATCATTCATAATCCAAGTCTAAAATGCATCAAAACAATTCAAGACAAAACATTATTAAGATAGATCAAGATTTTTAGGTGTATTCATAAATAATAAAGAGTACAATTTCACTTTTACACTAAGGGGAAGAACTACATGTGGCTTAAATTATATATTCAATGTATTAGATACATATGAAACGGTAAATTATTAACATTGGTGATTGGGTTTAGCTCAGCACAATTACAATTCCTTACTTTTTACTAGTTTCCATCCTTCATAAGTGGACATAGGGTTTCAAGTAGAAGTAAGTCAATTTCTAGAGTTTGGTACATAGTCAGGCCTCATTACCACACATAGAGGTATTATAGACATAATTTAAAGTCTCCTATAGGTTTTGTGTGCTAAAAATTTCTAGGATATTAATGTCAAGAGTGGAAACTACTTTCAAAAGATTGTTTGAAATATTATAAAGTGTCTAGGTAGTTTTGATACCTTGATTTGCCCTATTTTCTCTAGGGAGCTTGTCAAAAATATCTGAAGAATGCCTATAACATGTTCTAAATTTTGTGATCAATAAAAAATAGTAAAATATAAAAACATATTTTTCCTACATCCATTTATTTTTTCCAAATATAGTAAGTTCAATTACCCAATGATTATAGTGTTTAACATTAATATCAATATATAATTGTCATATTTTTATATCTGAATTATTATTTTATATTTATTCCTATGTAGCATTTTTAAATTAAATAATAGGGTTAAAAAATCATATCCAAACTCCTAAAAAACATTTTAAGGCTTGGGAATAAGATGGTGATAATTTTTTTTTGATTTAATCATAAATAAAATGAAAACATCCTTTTCCCATACATAAGCAGACACCCCCTTGTAATGCCCCTTATTTAATAATTATAATTACCATAATCCTTTATTGGTTTGGACTATACATAAAAATCTGAATAGTTATATAACTTATGAATAAAGTGTCACATTTAAAAATGCTACCTTATATAAATTTAGAAATTAGACTTTCACATTGGCCCTCATAAAGTGAAGTGGAAAAAATAAAATAAAATAGCTATGAGAAAAAAATGTAATGATAATTTTTTTTTTATTAATGTCAACAAAAAAAAATGATGCAAATAAAATATTTTCCCCAAATTAACGCAAAGAAATTGGTTCAAGATAAACTCATAAGATAATCCCAGGCAACAACTTATCCATGAATTTAACCATGAAACTCATTCTAATGACAAAAAATCCTTAGAAAGAATGATATGATAATGTTATAAACATATTTAGAATTTTTTGATAAAAAACATATTCATTAAAAATGGTACTAATGCAAGAAATAAAACTAAGACATATAAAACATTCTTTTTGCATTCATGCAGAGACATTGATTTAAACTTAGCTCATATAACAATGGTTTCATACCTGATATCTAGCATATGAGCTTCGTGTTATCAAAAAAATATAATATTGTAAACCTAACAACTATTTTTTACATAAACCCTAAGAAGAATTGTAAATCATTTTCATAGCACTATTTAAATGAAAATAATGATTAAATTATATCAAACAACATAGCACTATAAAAAATTGAAGTCAAAACTATTTATTTATGTTATTCAAATGATAAATATTACCTTTTAATGGAAACACAAGGTTGTGTCAAGAACAAAGTCATGACCCTACAAAACTGTATACAATTTTATGAGAAGAAGAAACATATTGATTAAAAAATTTCATATTAGACAAAAACCTAAGACAAAATTTTTTTCTCTCTGGATTCATGTAAGGATATTGATTCAAGCATAGTTTACCTAAAAATGACTGCATGCCTAATCTTTTTTCTATACATTTTGATCTATGAAAATAATATAATGTTTCAAACCCATAGCCTATTTTTACATCATCTCTAAGAAGATACAAAAACCATTCATAGAGCTTTGTTTATAATAATGAAATTATTCCATTCCATTAATCAACATATAATTATATAAAAATGATGTCACATTATATTCTTTATGTTATTCAAAGGACAAATTTTACCCTCTAATGGCAACATAGGGATTTTGGATAAATGAATTCATGATCCTACAAACCACTATAAAAGTTTGAGAAGAATAAACATATTGATTAATAAAAATCATATCAATGTTAGTGATAAATCTAATATAAATAAAATATCCTCATCACATTCATGTAGAGACACTGATTTGAGCATAACTTACCTATCAATGAATACATGCCCAATATATGGCCTAAATTTATCAAACTATCAATGAAACACATTATTTCAAAACCATAACTTATTTATATAGAATATATATTTGATTATTTTTAGGATTAATTTGACCCTAATAGCACAAAAATGTTGAATGCATTAAAGTTCTTAATATATATAGTTACTAAACAAATATGATTGTAATTAGTTAAGTATAGTAACTTACTATTTCTAAATATTTATAAAATAATGATTTGCATAGTTTATTTTCAATTTGTTCATGTTTTTGGAGAGATACAAGTTGTTGAAAATAGTCTAAAACTGACATGTGAATACTTAGATATGAAAATATAGAGTATGTGCACACATGGACAAGTTTACACTCCATGAACACCTACATAGTGTGACTCTATCTAATGTATTATGGAAATTTCCATGTGTTTTTATGATTTATGACAATGTTTCCCACTTCACCTATGTATGTTAAGTTTTAATATATATTATGATGTTTCCATATTTTAATGGATATATATGTTTCATTTTATTAAATTTAAACCCTAGTTTGAAATGGAAGGGTTGAACTAAACTTATCTGCCCTAATATGACTAATTTCTACTTACACATATAATAGTATGAAAAGGGAAATCAAACTACATATAGTTCTCTCACCTAGTTGAGTGTGTGTAATTTTGTGTAATCCTAGTATGTTGTGTAATCATGTGTATAAATCTCAACACTTGAAAACTTGTAACTTGACATTATAAATGGTATTAAGACTTAATTCATGTATTTTATCATTTGAGGGTTTATTTCTAGTGATAGTTTGATGTATTCGAGATAAGTACAAGATGGATGATAGATTGATAGATAAGAGTTATGTCAATAAATGCTTAGGATTGCTTTGATTATATAGTTGATTCTCTAGATAATGTCCTCTGAACTAAGATATGAAACATGTGGAATAACTGATATGAGAGATTTTAATTTTAGAAACTAATATTTAAATATCATGGGGATAAGTCTATTGTAAATTGACAAGTTCAACCTAGGTGGACAAGTCTATGATTGTAGACCTATCTCAATAGTGTGATTTTATCCAAAAAATAAGAACAATAACATGAGCCTAGGATATAATCTAAGAATGATATTTATATATTTGTATAGATACTAGGAATTTAGAAGGGCCAGGATTTTATATGAGAGAATGGATATGAAGAACATAAAATAAGAGTCTTGTATTTGACCATAAGTTAAGTAGGTTAAGTTTTTATCAAATTACACATTGAAAAGTGTATAATACCAAATATGAGTCCCCTCTCATTTTATAATGAAATTTCTAAAGTAAAAGGATAGAAGGTGATACCTAAGGATAACTGTGACAGGTGTTTATGTCTTATTTTTTGTATACTTCTCCATGCAAACCTATAATGAAACATTTAAAAATAGGATTTTACTTATGATGTGTAATAAAAAAATAAAATAAATGAACATATATTTGAAATAAAACATAAAATAATGAATACACCTTTATGTATGTTAACCAAACTTATCTTTTGTAGATAATGGACAAATAAATGATCATGCTCCATCGGTGATGCCTGAATAATAACATTGGTTGAGCTTAATATGCCCCAAACATTAGTTGAAATAAATAAGTGACAAAAATTCATGTTATGCATGGGTAAGCACACAAAGTTAGAGGATAAAAAGGGGCCTACATATGGACATGTTTTTCCTAAAAATTGAGAAATATGAACTTCAACAGATAATTTGAGATGGCTAAACTCAAAATTTGAGGATGGTGTAAGAACATGAATTGTATAATTTTGAGTCTAGTTTCTAAAAAAATATTTAAGAAAAAATGGTTAAGTATAACTCAGAAAAACATCTAAAATCTAAATAGGAACATTTTTTTAAAGGAAAACAGAGTAGATAGATGACTAAGTGACCCCTCATTTCTTGGGCATCTTCTAATATTGTTTAAAACCTTTTAGTGAAAAATTATATAGGATCATCTTGTTTTTAACCTATAATTTTATTATAAATTTTCAATGAATATTTTTTTCATTAATTTTATAGGTAAATATATCTTGAAAAACTAACAAAAAATGGATAGCTAGCTTTGCATCCCCCTAACTACCTCAAAAAATGAAAACTGGTTTTTCTTCTAAATGAATGTAGTCTTAGGCCTAGTTTTTAGCCATATATTTTTTTTCATTTGGATCAATGGAAAAAATATACATAAACATAGATAGTTATGTATATTTTCAGCATGTAATGGCCTTAAAAAACTATGGTTAGAAATCAACATATATTAAAACCTTAAAATAGTCCAAAAAATAAAAAAAATCATATATTTGGAAAGAGGAGAGTGTGATCATTGTCATGATAATAATTTTATGAATTTTATCATTGAATTTCATATTTTATTTGATGATGGAAGTTGAATTTTATTGTTTTCTATCAAAACTTTCAGATTTGACTGTGTTGACAGGTCTAAGCCTTTGGCTTAGGTATCCAAGCCATTTTTGAGCCAAAAGGATTGGTTTTTTGAATTAAAATAGAACATATCACATATGTGATATAACACATACATGAAATAATGCATACATGTTATGTTGTAATAACATCAAAAACCATTTTTTTCTACTCATGTATACTTATAATTATCTATGTATCATGATATAAAATTATTTATACTTATTTAGTTCACATTTATACATGTTTTATACTTATTTAGTTCACATTTATAATTTTTATTTTTTTAAAGTGGAGTGTGTCATGCTATAAACTACCACAAAAATGACATCATTGATAAAGTGATGTAATTTTAGTGAGTTTACAATCACAATCATAATTTCAACTATATAGAACATGATTTAGGGTTCAACCAAACCCAGTTTCATTACAAAATGAATGAATGGATCAATTTTTTTAATAGTGGAGGAAATTACAATAAATTTGAACCCCTTGAACATAACTACATGTATAGGATGTCATTTAAGGCTAAATTAGCTTGGATTGAGTGAATTGGTATAAAAAATGATATGCATTGACTAAAATTAAGGCTCAGAACCTAATTTTGGCTATAAAGGATTTAATGTGGGCCTGTCGACTCCAATGCCACAACTAAATAAGACAAATAGACCAATGGTTGAATATGAGGCAATTGAAGCTAATTTGAACCCCATAAACTTATGTGCATGACTATAAAATGTGATTTGGGGATTGATCATCTCCAAATTCATTAGAGAATGAAAAAAAAAAATCATTTTCTTCAATGAAATATATAATTTTGACATGTATATGATGTGGTTTTGGGTCCAATAAAATTGAGTGTCATCATATAATGAATTAAATAGTTAATTGGTTCAATTGTAGAGTAAATTAGGTTGAATATGAGTCCCTTGAACCTAATTTCAACTATATAACATGAATTGAGGTTAATTTGGATTTGATTTCAGCATATATTGAGCCAATTAGTTAAATAGTGCAATCAATGACATGATTTTTAAAAATTTGAACCATACGAACATATTTGCAATTGTATATGATGTGACTTGGAGTGAAATTGACCTCAATTTCATCATATATTGAACCAAATAGTTGATTCATTGAATCAAAGAGGAATTTGAGGCCAATTTGAGCCCCTTTAGCCTAACCATAAGAAACTTAAACAAATGGGATAATAATATTGTTTATTCTCCTTTAGGCAAAGTAATTTCAATAGATCTTAGCCAATAAGAACAAAAATGAAAAGAATTTAATATGTGGATTTTGGTGTGATTAGCATTGGATGACTTTGAAATTATATTATAAATATGTAAGGGAAAAAAATGAGAAATGATGATTATATTTCTTCTTTTCATCAAATTTAAGATTACATAACTTTTTAAATAAACTTGTACTTGTGCAATGAGAAGTTGTTATGAAAAATAAATTTGTTAGGTATTTTATATTAGTGATCTCTTTAATCTAAGTATATACATTGAGTTTGAAATTAAAAAAAAGAGTAATGGGATATAACATTATCATGTCCATGTTTAGGGCTATATTGGAAGTGCATTTGATTTTTCAAAATGTTCATGGATTGAGAATGAGTGATGGATTACACAAGCATGTTTCATCATCTTAAATTTAGGCAAAATGATACATTATTAGTGCAAATGTTTTGCATGCAGGTAAGGGATACTAATCATGAATGAATGGAAGCCTAAACTAGTATTATTTAGGGATGAATTGGTGTGACTGTCTCACTTCAAAATTTGTCATGAGGATGATATTTTGGAAACACATTCTCTATTGATTAGTTTTTTATAAGAAAGTATTATGTTTTTTATGATACAAGAGACTGATTAAGAGATAACATCATGGTTTTCATTTGAAAGGTATGATATATATGTTAGAGACAATACTCATATCATATTAGTCGATTATTACAATCTTAAACCCTAAACTTTAATTTTATTAGAAATGCAAACATGAAGTAAATTGAGGCCAATATGAATCTATTTAATCTAAATACAAGCATATGATGTTACTTATGTTTAAATTAGCCCATATTTCTATACATATTGATCCAATTAGTTGATTATTGTAATTAGTGATGCAAGTTGGATGAAAATAAACCATGTGAACCTAATTTTACCTAGACAAGATGTAATTTAGGGGATCAATTAACCCTAATGTTATAAAAAAATAAATCAAATAATCCAATAGTTAAATCATGAATGAGATTGAATCTAATTTGAGTCCCTTTAACCTAATTACAATGTCAGGACATGATTTAGGGCTAATTTAGGTTTGAGTATGTCATGAATTGATCAAGTTAATTAATTGGTATAATTAGGGACATGATTTTGGTAAAATTGAGCTATTTTAACCTAATTTATGGATTAATTGATTATACAAGATGTAATTTATGGCTTAATCAACCCTAATTATATAACAAATGCAAATAAGAAGGTAATTGGGGCCAATTTGAACCCCTTGAACCTAACTGCGAGTCTATGATATCATTTAAGGGGCTAAGTTAGATCTTTACAATGATTTATGAAATTTGGATGAAATTGAACTTTGTGAACCTAATTTTGACTATATGGAAGTAATTTCAAGGTCAATTGACCCCAATATCATAACAAAATAAATCAAAAAGTCCACCAATTTAACGAAGAAGGAAATTGGGGCCAATTTGAGCCCCTTCAACCTAACTAAACAAGATCAAGACATGATATAGGGATAAATTAGTCATGAATTAATCTAATTAATCTTTTGATGCAATTAGAGTCATTATTTGGACCCAAATTAGTCATGAATTAATCTAATCAATGAATTGGTGCAATTAAACATGTGATTTAGGCCAAATTGGCCCCCCTTAACCTAAATTATGGCTCAATCAATTGTATAGGATGTAACATATGTCTAATTGACCCTATAATTATATCACAAATTAAAATATGGAGGTAATTATATAGGGTTTCTTAACATAATAATATTACATAGTTTTGATTGCATTACATAATCATATAACATAATAATATAAAATTGGTTTACATCACAAAATATAACCATATATCATAAAAATATGATATATGATCATATAGGAATAATATATAACATGTTATATCACATACGCATTATTGTCCCAATAGATAATAAGTCAATTTACAACATTTATTTTTAGGGAATTTCAAAAAAATTGACTCCACAAACATTTTCTACATCAAATTGTTCTTTGGGTCTCCCACCATCAAAAGGAATAAAATTATTCTTTAGGTCTCAACCACCAAAAGGAATCAAATTTTTATTTATATTGTCATGGGTGATAGAGCTCATTTAAAGAAGAGGAAGAATTTAAAGCACAAAACACTAGAGAAATTAAAATACTTAATAGAAAAAACGGTATGAATGATTGCATTTCTCTCAAGATAAGGTACACAAGTATCTCTAATGAGTTAAATGTCATAGGTAATGATGAAATTGAAAATAATAAATTGAATAATGATGATGAAGATTTAATTAGAAGTACAAATAATGTTTCAAGTCCATATTCAAGGTATAATTATTTTTAATTTTGTTGATGATGAATCTATGCATGTTGATTTACCCCCTACAAATGAAGAAAAATTAATGAAAATACATAATGATGGAAGTAACAATGAATAAAATTCCATCCCATAAATAAACAATGAATCTAAAAATGAAGAAATTAGTAGTGAACATAATGATTTTGAAACGCCTTCTCTACAAATTCCACATTTAAAAACACCTATAGGGATGTGCGTAGAAAAGGAAAGTACTTAATTTAAGTTAATGAAAACATTTTAAAACCAATTCATAATAAAATGTTTGATTTATATTAAATAATAATAGCTTAAAAATGGGATAATTTATTTGATTAATTAGATTTTGATAGTCAAAAATGTCTATTGTTTATTTCATTGATGAAATTGATTAAGATGAGACCTACAATGTACACCTTAGGACTAATAACATTGACATGGATGATGAAAACAATGAAATTGTTTAAAATCTACATGATTTATATCATAATATAAACATAAAATCACACAAAAAAGTATTCAAATGATGCCTGACATATAATTACAACTTGTGGAATATGTGGTCAAATAGGGAAAAAATATTGTTTGTAAAAACTAGTCGAGCACTAGACATAAATAAAAAAAACATTGATGAAAGCCATTGAAAGATGACAAAGACTTAATGATGACAATACCAATGATATCTAAACATTATCTTGTAAACCCCCATGAAAGGACAATCCTATGGATGATGCTCTCAAAGATTTAGTTGTATAATTTGAGAAAGACAATACAAAAGTTTCACCCAATACAAGAGATGTAGTGAAAATAAGAGTTGGTTCTCATAACCATGAACCACATTCAAAACATTTTTTGGATATGACCAAAATATAATTGTACTCTAATATTTTTGAAAAAATATCCATAATTTTCTATGAGTCAAACATATTTTGAGATGTCCAAACTATTTTATGTAAAAATAAATCACACATGCACCACTTGTTGTTGTAGACAACATGTTGAATTTTCAATGCATTATGATTTTTTTCACCACATACATTGTAATTTACAGACTAACAACATTTTTTATCAGTGTGGCATAGAAGTTACACCAAAATCAGCCAAGGGATTTATTTCAACATTTTTTTGTGAAAGACTAGATGGACAGTTGTTTTATAACAAAACATGTTTGAATAGAAATTGTAATATTTATGGTGGATTACCAAAATTTAAAAAAATGTATTAATGAGGAGAGTAAAAAATCAATTTCAAAATAATTAGTTGGTTTTATAAAATACAAATATATGACTTATCAAGTAGAATATGATAAATAATCTAAAAGGTGTGAGCTTATTACAAAATAAATACCTATTTTAGAATTTATGTTCAAATTTAGGGATGAAATGGATTATGAGTATGCAAGGCACACACACAGGGCTAGATGGTTGGATAAAAATTTAAATCTAATCAAGTACACATTCCCACATGGTTCTACTATTTAGTAGTCAACTTTGTTGTGAATTACTCATTTAAACCACAAATGGAAGTTTAGTCATAGTATTATAATTCAATATAGGTTTCCATATTCATGAACATATAATTCATAAATGCACCTAATAATATAGATCAAGATCAAAATATATTAAGGGAGTACTATTTGTATGGTAGTGATGATCAGTGGACTATGAAGATGATGGTACCACCTCCTCTTACAACATAAAAAATTACATTTATATTATTCAATTTCTATGGAAATTATTTTTTAGATTTTAATACAAATATAACTAAAATTTAAAATGTCAAATATAATAGATAAATACATGTGTAGTGACTGATGTGTGCATGTCATATGTAAATGCTAAAAATTCATCACTCAAAAGTATATCATATAAGCCCTCAAAAGCACCACCATCATCATCCTAAAGGTATATAATATCACATCATTTACAATGATGAGATTGGGTATACACATTAAGTGGAGTATATCTAACATTAGTCTTAGAAAACCTACTCGTATGTTAAACAAGTGTGTTTGTAAGCACACTAAGCACATGAAAAGTGTCAATTGCCTTGACCTCCTTCACCATAGAGGGGATCTTGGGCTGAAGTGGCTTATGGGTAGGGACCCTTATAGTTTGATTAGGTGCATGAAATGCACCTAGTCTATCCTACACATATCTTTTCCCTCATCCCTAAAACTCTTAGTAGTCAAAATAGTTGGGGATCTCATTAAGAATAAACTTGCAGTGGAGTTTCCTCAAAAATTATAATTAAAATTTATGTTTCTTTACATAGTGGGTAATGAAACACCATCCACCATGGATCCTAAAAAATATTTATAATTAAATTATGTTGGTGTTAATAGATCATTTTTTTTTTTTAAGATAGTGAAAAGGGTGCATTGGTTTCTATATCAATAAATAAGGCATAAATTAGGTATTTTGAGATTTTTTTGTCTTTCACATCATGTGATGATAGATTTTTAGCATAGTAATCCTGACATATATCCCTATATGATCCCCATATATTAATTTGACTCGTTATCAAGTCAACCTAACCTAATACTAACTTTAGGGTATTGGACAAATAGGTATAGTGGGTGTTGGCTAATGTGGGTTCCCTCATTCTCCCAATTTTTTGTTCAATTTCTATTTTGTTTTCCACTATGTGTGTAGCCAAATCCTCCTAACTACCTTGATAGTTTTTTGGAACTATAGGAGGGATAGGATCATGAGGAAGGTTAGGAGGGTCAGGATGGTTATGAGTAGGGTTAGCATGTTATTCTCTTATAGTTGAATGGGTTGTTATAAAAAGGGTTTTAGAAATAAAATAATGCAAATAAAAAACTATTAAATTATAATTTTAATAGGTTTGGTTTTTGACTCCTTACTTCTCCTTTCCATTGGCATTGGTGATTCATTGAGCTAACAGATGATTTTTGGATGTTTCTGCTCCATCAAGCACAACATAAATTAATTTTAGCATAGATAGGGTTAGATCAAATAGAATATTGAGGGAGAATGTGAATAAAATGCAAGTTTGGAATTTTTATTTTATTCATATTGACATAATGCATTTGTGTTATGATGTGTATGCATTATGTAAAGTGCACATAATGTGTACACATTATAATGTGTACACATTATGTTTTTTATATAATGCATATGTTTTATAACATTTACACATTATGGCTCAATATTTTTGAGCCTAACTTTCTATAACGTGTATGCATTATGGTAAATGTCCATATAATTGTCCCCAAACTCGATGCACTTACCTACATAACTTTATCCCCACATAACTTGCATAAATATGAGTTTATGGGATCTATAATTGGTTATAATAAATATGAGAAATGTCTGAGTAATGCCTAAGCGTCTATGTAATTTTTTTAGATCATTTACTTCATATGTATTAGAGGATGCAATCTGAGTTATGCTTGAGTATAATTTATTTTTGAATTAAATTTGAGTAATACGAATAGAGAAATATACAAGGATACGATTCCATTTAGAAATCTAAGTAACTTGGGTCATACAACTTGTGCTAATATATCATTATATTTGAAAAAATGTGAACATATGCCACACATATATCCCCATTGTAATATCCTATATAATTTGAATCCTATAATATGTGTAAAAGTCTCATAAAATCTATAAAATATCTCATAATCATGTGAATAATGTGACATATGTCATACATATGCTGTAATATGAGATAAAGTTTTCATAATATGTGTAAACATGTACCATTCTAAAATAATATGTGCCTAACATTTATTTATTTTTGTCTATGAAGGCTCAATTTATAAGAGTGGCCACTATTTATGCCCCCTTTTGAGGTGAGGAATGAATCCTATAAATTAATTATCTAAAAACATAGTAATTAAAGGCATCATGTTATATATAAAATATGTAAACATTTTAAATCACATAATAACATGTGGATAATATGTCATCATATTTAATAGTAAATTATATGAGTATGTATGATAAACATATCCTAAACATACAAGTGTCATGTCAAGCTAGATATATGAATGATAAACATTGTGAATAATAAACATAGAAATATATATCCATAAAATGAGTAATAAATATGATAAAGAGTGCATGATATGTATCATGAAATTAAAAATAATAAGGAGAGTGCATGATATATATGAAATCACTAAAAAGATAAAAATTATTAACAAACTCAACAAAAAATCCTATATTTATCCACACATTGTAAACAAAGATAAAGATCTACACACAGTTGATAATAAAACATCACACCAATCCTAGGGCCACACTTAAAAGATAATATTATGTCACACAAAATGGGTGATCAAATTTCACATGAAATGGATGATCATATGTCACACATGGATGAGGGCCACTCCTAGTAGATAATATAATGTCACGCATAGTGTAAAATCAAATATCACCCACTTAAAATGGATAATCTAATGTTACACACTCAATGGACAATACAATGTCACACACCCAATGGAAAATATAATGTCACAAAAAAAATGCATAATCTAGTGTACCAAACTTAGATTCAACATACTGGAAAATAAAATGCCACATTATAAATAGATTCAAATAAAGAACAAGTAACAACATCAATCATGCATATAACAAACAAGACTAATCTACACATTTTATTTTTTTGATCTTTACATATAGAAATTAAAAATATCTCATGAAATTAAACTCTAAATAGTAAAATTCATAGTAATTCATATATAGTCAATGAAAATTAGTGTACTATGATCAATGGAGATAGTCTTAGAATGATAAAACATATGTAAAGCAGCTAGACACCCCTAGTAAGAACATGGGCCCAAAATGTAGGAAGGGGTCCTGGGTCTAGGAAAGTCCCACATCTATGTTTATATGACATAGATTACCTATATTTCCTACATATCACTAATGTTTTCCATGAATGCATGTGTATATAATAACTATGATTAAAATGTAATGCATATGATAAAGCATTGAAAAACATATAAATAAGAAACAATGTCATGAATAGATCCACCATCCTCATTTTTTATTTTTTGAATATTTTTTTATTTTATTTTTTAAGTATTATGCAATGCTAATCAATGATCCCACTAATGGGATACTCATATGTAGGTCTTGTTTCAAACATGGCTAATTTACTACCCATCATTATTGAATTTTTTTATTATTGGTACAAGTGTTTTTTTTTTTTTTGGAATAGGGACCCAAACCTATACAAGATACATTTTGTATTAGTCTAAAAAAATATTAAAAAACATTGATAGAACTCAAAACATCTAAAAATAGTAATAAATTAGCAACCATCTGAAACCCTCTATAAGCATATTATGATCTACCCATAACATTACAGGATATAAGGGTCATATCAAGAGGTTTAGGGTCCTTCTTTCCTCTACCTTTATTTATGTTTTTTTAATACAATCCAATCACCTCATTCTCATAAATATAAAAATATGGGGATGGAGACTTCCAATTCATCAATAAGTTTATGATTTTTCAATAAAATTTTGGATATTATTCCCTGACTAAAATATGTAGTAACATTATTTCTTTGTGAGTTCAATTCTATCTTCAATAAGGTCTCATTCAAACTAAGACTCTTATCCACCATTTATCTTGAAGTCTCTTTTTTTAATTCACCTACAATCTGAACCTCCTCCTCATATTTCAACTATGTTAGGCTTTCTTATTTCTTAGAACTATTTTCATCTTCCCTCTCACTATATTCAATACATTCCATCATCAAAATATCACAATCTGCATTCTTCCACCATGAATCACCCTATTTTTATCTTCAAACAAATTGACAAGAATAAATTAAATGTCCTATATAAAAATAGTGACTACATTTGAAAGATAGCCAAGGGTTTGAGATGAATTACGATCTAGAAATTTTCATTTAATAGTTGTATGGATTTCATAAGTCACATCAAAGCTAATAATAATTATTTCATATGTGGTATGAATATATCCTCTTGTAGATTCATATACTTACAACATTTCTCTCGATACCTCACCTATTAAAATAGACATGCAGAGTTTGGACCAAAATTGAAGGGGAAGGTGAGGAAAGTGAATTGAAATAGGCACAGTATTAAAAGATCTAGACACCGGGTTAAAACTGAGAAATCATAGATTGATCAAGAGATAATGTTGATCCATGGAACAAATTTTATCTTTAAATATCCTATTCCTATCTTCAAGGAATAAAAAATAGTTATGAAAAAACCCTAGCATATGGGTAGATCTCCAAATTCACCTTCATTAATGGTCTCCAAACCTATGACATCCAATTATGAAAGATTGAAAGGATTAGCCAAAATTGATTAAATCTATAAATAATTCCCATTTTGGAAAACCATTTATCCACCACTAATACATTCTTAGGATTGATTTTCAAGATACAACATAGGTTAAGGCTTTATTTACCTTATTGAATACCATTACAAATTTTTTTTTTCCTCTTCTCCAGTGCTACCTCGGTGATGATTGGATCTTCAACCCATCATTAGTGATTAGTAACATGTGTGTTTGAGTATAAATTGAGAAATAATTTTATGTTGTGTGATACTTATCAAAGTCATCATCAACCATATTATTTTACATGTGTTTCTTATATCTATGAACCATATTACTATGTGGATTTTGATTCATATTATAATAATGTGCTTATGTTCGCTAAGGAACACTTGGATAACTTTTTAACACTAGTATGGGATGTGGTGGAGTAGATAATGTTTCTAAAGAGTCCCAAATATATATCTAATGTAATATATGTGTAATATTAGTTGTCTAGGACAACCCATCATCTTCCTTTGAGTTGTTTGAGTAGGATGAATGCTAATAGGTTTTACAACTGCCTATGGTAGTGGGGATGGTGCAAGAATAATTTATTATCAAAGATATTTTTATATGAAATACCTAAAACTATATCCCCCCTATTAGTATGTTTATACTTCATACATTTGTTAACTATTGATGGTAATGCATGCATATTGTGTATATAAAGACATCCTATCAACATTTAAAATTACTGTGTGCTCAGTATAACTAATAATAATGTAGCAATGAGTGGAGGACATACCTAAAGAGGTGTCCCAATGAGTGACGCATATGTCCATCAAATCCTTTGATCATCTATGATGTTTCCAAAAAATCATATTTGATATATCCATGTTAGGACCCCTTTGTCCTAACTATTTCTTTATTATTGTCCTTAATAAAATATATAGATGTATATACTTTATAAGTCATCTCTTAAGCTAATTGTAATAATCCCATATGAATAGTAAATAGTTGTTAGCTAGGACATACTTAGTATAAGTAAGAGCCTAGGATAGTGCAAATGTATCCACAAATTATATTATATTGAGTTTGATCAAAAATAGTTTCTCCTCGAAGAAGCCAATGCTATTGTAATTTAATTTTGCTCCCTTTTAAAGCAATTTAATCTTTTTATATTCATTTAAAAAATTATTTTTATAATTTACATTATTTTTCTAATCCATTTTAGGAAGGATATTAACATATGGAATAAAAACTCTTTTTTGGGACTTTTTTTTTCAATAGTTTCAATGGTTTAGGGTTCTCCACTTATATCCACCATATGCTCTCACCTCACCCAACTAAGGTCTTGGTGATTCCAAGTGGTAATAAGGTGGTGAGACTAAGATTTTTATCTAATGTTATTTTATTTTATATTTTTTAATTTATTTTACAAATTATTTTCTCAAATTTTAAAAACCAATAAAAATATATCATTTTGTGGTAAGTGGTTATTAGTTTTCACTGACTCCATGAAGTGAAGAGTTATGTCTCAATATACAAGCCATTAGATAGTGTTTTATACATATTTGTGCTTCCACGTACCTTCAGGTATATATGAAAACCTAGTAGTTTTTTCATATCATTGCCATAAGAAGCCTTAGATTATTTATTTTTATGATGTACTGGTAAGCAGTTAGCCCCAAGAAGTTACTTGTATCATACCTCATAGATGGGATAGTGAGATATGAAATGGTTATTATCCATAGTTAGAGCCTTGTAATATTGAGTCAACCCTATTTTATGAACAATAATAGTACATATTAAATCTCACATACTAAACTCATCTTATAATAACTTCCCTATAACCCTATCATTCCTATAGTTACAAATCCAACTCTGATTTCTTGGAAACTGAGTAATAACTAACAGTTAATAGAAAGACAATAAAAACCAATAGTTAGAAAAAATATAATTTTTTATAGTCCACAAAAACTTAGTAACTTAAAATATAATCCGATAAAAGAACCAAATCCATAAGAAATTATTCTTTTCAAAACTTTAGTTGAATGATAAATGATATTTATAGTTGCATTCAAGGGCCAATGAGAAATGATGTTTAAACTTGCATTCTAGTGCCAATGATCAAAGAAAAAATATATTTATAGTATACCTATACATTTATGTGTTATTCCTATATATCATATCTCATCCTCCATCAAAACTCTAAAAGGCTCACCCTTGGTTATGAAGAAGGTAGATAATGCTAAGAAGACCTTACCTATGATAGAATGAACATATATTTGATCTAAAATGACACATTATTATTGTTTTGAATATTTATGAGCTCCCATAGTAAACCATGTAAAATAATAAAGATGATATAGGATGTACATCCTCTCATAAAATAATTTAAAAGTTAATAATTAAAAAGGAGATTAGTATTTCATCCATAATAATACCTCTTTTAGGATGGATGGATTTTATCAAGCATTATTTATCTTTCCCAAATATATGTTTGATAGAGTATTTTATTTATAATTACTAGGACATACTAATATGACTCACCAAAAATTTGGATTTGGAAAGAACAAAAAGGCTTGATATCCTTTGTCATTCACATAAAATTCAATCACTATAGTAAAATAAAAATAGTTCATGTCCTAAAATATAAGTTTTAAGAGCTATGCTTATAAATTGATAGGGATAAATGTTAATCTGATCTAAAAGGTTAGTTGAAACACATAAAAGGTACAAGGAGGAACCATTAAATGATGTTAGAGAAGTGGCCTCATGTTGAGGACTTAAAAAACCCTCTTAATTCAAAATGTAATAGGGCCATCAATAATTATTACAAATGAAATTATAGGAAGTGGTTGGTAAAATAAGATCAAATATTCCACATGGGAAATATTTTACTTGAAATGTTTTAAGTATGACCACACTCAAAGAACCTAAGTTAAGAGATGAGACAAGAATAAGTTTTCAATTGATCAAATGTGGAATGATGTAAATATCAATGCCTAGTGGAAATTTATGGTATATTTTGGCCATAAAAATGATTTTTATGGTACCCTTCCATAGGATGACACAATTAAAAAATTATGGGATGAAAATAAATTATACAACCAAGAATAATAAGAGAAATTATTAATGGTCCTTGATCCCACCTAGGCCAGTCTCACCCCAAAGAAGATTCTCATCTATAAACAATATAGGTTACTGAGTATGAGAAAGCTAATAAAATACTAGAAAAAATGGTTACACAAATGGTGGATTAGATACTCATGAAAAAGGAATAAAATCTCATATGATGGCTAATTTATTTAGAAAACCTTAGAAAAAAATAGAATAAAATTTGAGAAACATGAGCTTTTATTCATGCCATCACACTCAAAATATATAATCTTTGGCAATACAAAAGAACAAACACCAATAAATGAAAATCTCATTTAGACCATATCCCTATGTCATCAAGAGTGGATATTTAATAAGTCTATGCTAATTTTATGATTATTCCTTAGCTAAAAGGCCATATGATGTCTTGAATAAGGGAAAAATTTGAAAACCAGTCAAAAGGAAATAAATGTAAGTTTAAAAACCCCACACCAAAATAATAAACAATCCTTGGAGTTTCATAAGGTTTTATTGAAAAAAAAACATTAATGAGTGGAAAAGGATAGGATGATAAAGATGATTTGAGAAGAAATGGAAAAGGATAAAACTTTAATATATTAGAGACCCTTATACACATGCATAAAGGATTAAAAAATAAAAAATAATAATAGGAGATAAAAAAAAAGATGCCTTGTGTTTCTCTTCCCCTACATCTACATATTTAGAAACTATGGTAGGTAGTAACTTTGTCACTATTACATATACTTTCCATTCAACTAAAACTCAAACTACTATACAATTTAAACATATGGTTTCAATGATTTTATATCTAACCTTATGGCACAACTCATTGTATCAACTCCATTTCATGTATGTTTTCATACATCTTCTTTTCTATAAATGTTTAATGTCAAAATAAGACCTTCGACATACCCTTCTACTCTAATAAGAAACAATCCATTCCTAATTACTTCACATATGTTTGTGCACTATTGAAATCATTGAGGTTTTCTGTTTTCATTTTTTTACCATCAATGTGTCTAAAAAATATCAAGTTAGTTCCACTAGTATCTAGTTTACCACAAACTGCCCAAAACTAATATTTATGATTTTTAGGTGTAGCGTCCCAATTAGGGAAAAAAGGATTGATGATTTTACTCAAGTGATAAAAATTTAAAAATATAAATTTTTTAGATAGTTTTTAAGGATAAAAATAGTAAAACATAGTTTTGAAAAAAAAAGAACTAATCTTCATTTTATTAGGAAAAAATGCCATGCTTTGGAGATCATCAAAAGAGTACAAATGCTTAGAGAGAGAAAAAATGACACAACTTTTCTGGGTCAACTTTATTTGAAATTTGGATGCACATTTTCATTAGCATATCCTAATTAATATCATGAGTAATTTAAATATTCATAATAAGAATTGTTTATCACTTCCATTTTTGAATTAATTATTTAAGGTATAATTTTTTCTTTCATATATTTTTATATTACTCGTATTGGATTTTATTTGAAATCCATTTATCCACATTAGATGAATAAATTTATTAATTATGATATGAATGACATTTTAAAACCTTCCTATGTAAACCAAATATCTTATTTTCTCTATGTTAATGTTTTTTGTATGCCACTTTGGGTTTTCCTCATTGACCCTTTAGGTAAACCATAAAGTTTCTACATAATTTTATAAGATTACACTTTAACTTTATGTATTTAATCATGCCCTTGGGGTAATTTAAGCCTATTTATATGGATTTAAACTAGTTGAATACAATTATTTTTGTATGCAATGGGGAACATGGCACTAAAGTGAGCATTGATTTTTTTATATATATATATATACTAAGAGGTAATCACCTTGATAGTCTCTCTTAGTATATAGATGTGTTAATTTGTAGTAGATTATGTGGATTGCACTTGTAGTTGGTGTGAAATTTATAGTCTTATTTAAAAATTATGTCAGATTTATCCCCTCTAATCAATATCTTATAGTATTCATTAGGCATACGTAGGAATCCCATGGCATTAAGCTAGTAGGTGTTAAAACCTTCAAAGGGATTTTTAATTTATTTTCAAAGATACAAACCAAGTGCATGGAGTATAAACCTCATAAAGGGGTTTTTAATTTACATTCAAGGATCTACACCAAGTGCATGGACTCTAACTTATTGGTTCATATATAATAAAGGGATAATCATATCAAAATAAACCTAAAATTTTAATTTTACTAAACATGCCTCCCTTAAATTACATGTGTTTGTTGAGTTTCCAAGCTTACATATTTCATGTTTTTGGACTAGATAGATTAACCAATAGTGTGTTAACTATTTCATGAGCCTAATAGCTTGTACTCTAGTTGATATTAAAAAAGTGTTTGTGTTAAGAAATATCTCATTGAATATTATAAATAATCTCTATATATTCAAGTGGATTTCCTTTGTTTCTCTCATCAAGTCACATACATCAAAATGCCTAATTATTTATTTTGTTGACAAGCCATAGTCCATAATATAAGGGATTTACCTCTCATGCCTCATTTTGACCCAAACCAACCAATGAAAGTCTAACTATGAACTATAAGTATGAAGGGTGGACTATTATCATCAAATACAAAAACATGAAAATGCCTAAATTATCTATGATAATAGGGTCCTTTCCTATTTTTAAAATGTAATAATTTTACAATAAAAATAAGTCTAATGGTATTCAAAATTAATCAAACCTACAAAGTCAAGAAACAAAAATTTCCTCTACTCGTGGAATTATTTAGAGTTTTAGGAGCTCATAAGTGACTCCTCTACCCTCGAGGAATTCATGCAGGAAACCTCATGGTGGTGATGTATATTCAAGGGAAGATAATGTGGTAAAACATTACTCCATATCACTAGGTGAATTTATTAATGAAAATCAAAATAATCTCTTAGGTAACTAATTTACAGCACTGACGGGTGGTAATGGCTAAGGAAAACTACATATGGAGGGTTTATCCTTATAAATATATCTCATGGAATGTGTGTGGAATTTTATAGACTTTGTTAAGATGCCTTATTACATTTTCCTATCAACAACTTGGTGTTGTTTATTATTATACTTTCAAGAAGTGAAGGTCTTTGGATTTCTTCTACAAACTACATTAAATTCAATAAGGGCCAATGTTTCTCAATTCACCACCTTATATGAGTATGTGCATAAGATATAGGGATTTTTTTAGTGGCAAATCTTTGTTAATCTATAAATATTCTATTTTTTAAAGTTGACATTTAGTGATTTTCATGGAGTGGCCGACAAGGTGGCATCGCCTAAATTTTTGGGGTCAAAATTAATTTTGAAGACAGGTTCACCTACATTTTAATATAAATTTTCTCATATAAATGTAATTATTTGGTACCTCAAAAGCTATTCTAGAGGATTTCACCACATACTATCAAGTAACTTTAAGGCTTTTTTGGTGGTTTGTATTTTAAGTTCAAGCCTCCAGGAGGGATTCAAAAATCAATAATTCATAGCAAGGTGGGAAACCTTTTTTTAAAATATAATTTTTTAGTATTTTAAAACTATAATTCCATTTACTAATCTTTAAGTGCCATCACAACAATTAAACATGATGGTAGTTTATGGGCATTTGACTATATCTTACAAGCATAGGCACCTGATTGTAGGCTTTGAGTACTTGACTGTAATCTACCATCACCCATGGCTCCATCTGTAGCCTACCGTCATCTGACTACAACTCACCATCATCCACTGTAGCATGCAACTATTCACTCAAGGGCCAAAAACTTGTTTTCACCCATCTACCATCGACTATCATTTGCATGTCTCTTTGATATAGATAGATGCCAGGAAACTATAAATGGATGTTTAAAAATTATGGGTAGATGCTAGTAAATTATGGGTAAAGACTAGTAGATTGTAGGTGGATGCCCATGACTAGGTGGATGTTAGTAGTCTATGGATGATTACCTGTAGGTTACTGGATTCTATCTATAGATTACTAGAATTTACCAGTAGTCTATTGGCATCCACCCGTAGACTATTGATAGGCACCGATAGGTTGTAGGTAGATGCCAGTAACCTATAGGTGGACTTTGATATACTACATAAAAATAAAGTCCTTCTATAGGTGGCTGCCATCATGTTTGATTATTGTCATGGTTCCTTAATCATCAGTCAAGCATCTTTGTTTTTTGTCAATCATCTTCATTTTGCATGCAAAACCCACTAATATCTCTTTTGAAGAATTATTTTCATAGGAAGACATACCTAGGCATAAATTTAAAATGCTAAATAGAGGTACTAACTCATAGAATACTATTTTTTAATTAATTAAATATTCTTTTTAAGATTTAATAATAATGACAAGGTCTACAATAATATTGCATGCAAAACCCATTAATAAAGGTATCAAACATATCCTTGAATTGGAAGATAGACTTGGGAATTAAATGCCAAACATAGGTACTATATTATAAATATTATTTGATTTAATGTTTTTTATTTATTTATTTATACTTTAGTATTGGAATTTATTCAAAATTAATATCACACAAATTTTTTGCATGTATAATTCAATGATAAAAGTATTGAAGACTTGTATAATGCTTTGGAATATATACCTCCCCTAAAAGAAGCCACTCAGAAAGAAATACCCATTATCTCACTGAATTCAAGCAAATGAAGATATGACATCATAACTAGTGGTTTCGATGATGAGTTTTCAACACCAAATGAGAGATCTGCTCACCCAAAATAATCTTTAGATGGGAATGCTATGCAACTAAAACAATATCTAATTGAAAAAGGCACAAAAAAGGTCACTCAAAAAGAAATACCCACTGTCCCACTAAATTCAAGAAAATGGAGATATCACATCATAAGTAGTGGTGATAATGATGAATTCCCAACACCAAATGAGATATCTACTCACCCAACATAATCTTCAGATGAGACTGCTACGTAGTAAAAACAATTTCTAGTTGAAAAAGGCACAACAAAAATATGTGAAAGAAGAAACATATATGGACAATTGGAAGGTCATTTTAGTATGAGTGGGCATCTAAATACCCATTTATTGAACTTGTAGAGCCAAAAAATAGTATTGACACACCAACATAATACAAATATGCAATATGTAGTTGGAAACTTGGTAAGGACCATAAAATGCAACTCAAGTTGGACACAATTGAACAACATTGTGGCAAAATATATGAGTTAGTAAAAGATAAAGATAGAAATATCAGAAAAATAGTGAGATGGAAAAATGAAAAAGAGTGCATGCATCAATGTTACACAACATAGTATCATAATCATTAAAAACATCAATGACACCTCATTAAGAAAGGAGGAATACTTAAAGATCAATTCTAAAAGGTTTCTCAATCTAATTTACTTGCTAAAAATATACAAGTTTTAACTTTATATCACATTCTAAAAAGAGGAAGACCAATCTCCAATTTTTTAAATTACAAGATTTTATTTTAGTAGATTGGATTGCACAACATTCCACATTCACATTGGTCTGATACCAGTGCTTGGGAGATGGAAAAATGCCTCATAATGATTGAAAAGGAGGATTTGAAATAAAAATTAAAATCATCAAGGTTCATATCACTTTCCATTGATGAGGTAATAGTGGTTGACAACACACCATGGGTATGCATGCATGTATATACATTTAAAAATAATTCAAGGCAACCTTCCTTTTATCTGTACATAAAATGACTAAAAATTGTAATGCTGAAAACCTTTGTAATTAGTTATTTATAATTTAATGGATTTGTTGGGATGAGTTACCATGATATAGGTACTAAGTTGGTGTGTTTGGTGTGGATGGTGCATTAGTAATGTAGGGGAATAAAACAAGTTTATGTGTTCACCTGCAAACATCAACTGCCCCATATATGACTCCAATCTATTGCATGGCACATATAATGAATCTTGCTTTAAAAATTTTAAACACTTAAAAAATGTTGTAAAAGTGGAGGAGCCAATCCATGATTTGCACACGTACATGTCATGCAGTCTAAAAAGGTTTTTAGAGTTTCATAAAATTTCAATTGGAGTGACTAATGGAAAAAAAAACTATTAAAAGATGTAGATACTAGATTGATATCAATGTATGAGCCTGAATGCATAATATTTAAATAATACCAATCATTGGCTAGTTTTATTTTTAAGTATAGGATGGAGGTTGATAAGGAAAAATATTTATTGAACCACTTGACAGATTTCAAACCTTTACTAACATTATGTGGTATTCTTATCATGTTGAAGGAAATGCATTGTTTGACGTCACATACACAAGAGAGATCAATAAATATTGTGGACTTCATAAATTTGAGGAAACATATTTGTTTATAACTTGATATATTATACTAATCAAATGAAAGTTTTAAGGGACCAATATTTGAGAGTTGGGAAACTTTAACAAATCTAAAGGACCCTTAAAAATATTTGAAATTTAATATTCATGATCATCTTTGTATTTTTGTTAATGGAAAGGATATACCATTATACACTCTCCAAAGATGAACTAATGTAGTTGGATTAGAATTTGAAGAAGTACCTCTAACAAGGGTTCTATATGATAATGTCATATGTGACATGTGAATGAAATTGAGAGACATTTCAAGATTCTTATTTGCTGAAATTTGAGATCATTTTCAAAGAGATCAGTTGCTTGAAGCCATGGGCATGGTGAATCCTATATTTTAGAATGGTGAAAATGGTCAAAAACAAACAAGTAATTTATTTATCAAATACATGAGTAGTCTCATCAAAGATTTGAGTAAGTCTATGGAAATCAATGGAGAGGAAGTTAAGGGTATTTTGCAAAAGAATATACTAAAAAACCAATCTTGATGCTTTTTGGAGATACAATGGTTGAATAATATCAGTTGTTAACTAAACTAATAGAAATAGGTTCTATTACTAGGCTATGGAAGAAACTATATCAGAGCAGTGTTCTATAAGAATAAATCAATGAATATTTTTGTTTATATGAATTGTGCCAAACAATGATTTTGGGGTCCATGGAAGATGAAAGGGTATTCAGTGCAATATATTTTGTTAAAAAAAGGATTCAAAATAGATTAGATAGAAATCTTGAGACATGTTTAAGGTTGTATGTTTTAGGCTATGAAGTTGATATATTTCCATATGATAGAGTAATTTTAATTTGGAGTAGTCTAATTGAAAGAAGAAGTGTCAAGAATAAAACTACCAAAAAAAATAGTGAAACTATAAATGCCAGTGAGATAGGCCATACAAATGTTAGCGATGAAGTACGGGTTATCAGAGGGGTGTTTGAAATTCCAAATTTTTAGTTTGTAAAATTGTAATATATATATGCAAACTATTGAACAATATTTGTGAAATGATTGATTGATTTAATTTTATTTTAGTTGTTTATAAAATGATTAATTGATATGATCCTATCTTTAGTATTTTACAATAGTATTTTTTAGCATTATTTTACATTGCGAGTTGAAAAAAATAATACATATTCAACATTCTATTTTTTTCTGATTGTTTGACATTTTTTGAATAAAATATATATTGTTTAATCAAATTAAATGGTAAACAATATTTCAATATCTTTGAAACCAAATTTACTATAAATTAAAGCAGTTAAACATTGCAGTAAATTATTACACATTGTAGGTTGTAGCCTAATATGAGTAAGGAATCCATAGTTATAAAATATATTCTAATATTATAAGACATAAGTTTATAATAATTAAAAAACATAAGCATAAAAAAAGTCAAGGATTTGAACTTAAACCTCAATTTTCATTAATTAAACAATAGTATGGAAGAAATTATAAAACAACATTAAACTTATAGTCTCAAAATCACTATGGATCAATTTGTCCTTCCACTACTTGTTCATTGGTACCGGTAGTGGTTATGTTTTTTGTGAGGATTAGGATCCCAGAATCTTGGAGATATTTCAATACAAAATGGATATTGGCAAGATTTACCCTTTCTTCTGCAACAACATCTCCCACTAAAAGCAATGATGGGTCTACTCCAACATTCTTTTTAAACAAAACATCAATATTGAAGCCAGTTTTTTGAACTATTTTCCTCAATGTATTATTTTGCTTATTTGATAAAACAAGTTTTTCCTTGAAAAAAGTTGACATAGAAATACTTTTGTGCACATTCTTTAGATACATGTCAAGGACAACAACTTGGTTCTTCAAATTTAAATATTTTGATTATAAATGATTAAAAAAAATTTAATTAGTTAAATGTTTTAAAATAAATTTTAATTTAAAAAACCATAAATAAAATTACCCAATTTTTTTTGTTTTTTTGTATTTTCAAGATCCACTAGGCTTTTGTTTTATGCCCATTTATTGTAGTATGCTTGGGCTTCTGTATTCAAGTTCTCAAGCCTGTTTAACATGATATCAAGAACATCATCATTAAATCTATTATTCATGACAACACTTACAAAAACTACTTAGTTAAATAAAACATCAATTTTTGCTAGCTGATGCTTCACCACTGCGTACAATTGATTTTGTTGACTGTGGTCACAAAAATGCTCATTTATTTCCTAAATTAATACTTTTGCCCAATGCTCCCAAGTTCTCAATTCATCAATGTTTGGAAGATTAAAATCATTAACATAAGCTTTAGTATTTTCTTCCAATAAATAAAAAATAGGAAAAAAAAGTACATTGGTCATCTATTTGGGGATTCTCCTGCACAGGACTACCTTTAGTGTTGTTAGGTGGAGAATTGGGTGTATGAGGTCACTGTAAAGGATATATGGGCTGAGATCCATGTATGATATCATGCAATTTTAAAAAAACTATGGGCATGCCATTATCGATGCCTAAATAATCTTCATCTAGATCAATATCATGAAGAATTTTAGTCCCCGTTGCACTGGGTAGAACACCAAGTGAAAAGTATGGAAACTCAGACACTGGGACCTAAACCATGCCACCAATCTGAGCTAGGATAAATAGATGTTTCCAAATAACATTAGTTAAAGGGCCATCATGGGTTGGTGGTGATGGTGGGAATTTTTTCCTTTGAGAAGAATGACCTATAAATGGGAATTAAAATCACTAAAATCACCAATTAAAAAAATCTAATATAATATTAACATTTAATAAAAATAGATCTATTTAGTCCACCTTGCTATTTTTGTTGTTGTTGATGTGGTTGTTGCTAGGGAACTCTTAAATCTGTACTAGACCTAGCTGGTGTTTGTAATATAGATTGCATAGGCTACATACATACATACATACATACATACATACATACATACATACATACATACATACATATATAGAGTTAAAATATTATAATGATAAAAGAGTATTCAATCAAAGTAAAGCTAGTTTATGAAGGTATACCCGTAACATGAGTGGAGGGTTATGCTAGAGGTGTAATCAAACTCTGCATTTACTTTATTCTTATCAATTACTACTCAGGTATCTATGAAGTTGATTCTGTATCCTCCTCCATGTCCTTTTTTATTGTGGCTTCAGGATGTTGACATCCCTTGCTTGTTGTGTTTCTTATGGTAATCATTTCATATGATTTTTTCTACAAAAAAAGATATTTTATTTAAAATTAGCTAGATTGATATTTATGTGATAATTTGAAATAAATATAGGACAAATCTCAAATAGTTTTAAAAAAAATTCAAACTAACCTCCTATGCTTCAAGGGAGAGTGCATTGACAAACATTGTAGGATTGAGAGTAAAAGGAATAGAGGATGCTTGAAAATTTGAAATCGCTTCATAGTACAATGAAATCATATAATTACAATAAGAAAAATAAGTATGTTCATTGCAAAGATCATAGTTCAAATAATCTTTGATTCTTCTAGAAATAAAAGTGCACCAGTCCAAAAGTTGAGCACCTAGAGTACAAAAAATATAAACTAGAGCCCAAAATGGAATATCAAATGATCTACCCTACAAAATAATACTTGCTTTGAAAAGTTCAAGTATTCCCATCAGGAAAGGTTTTTTAACACATTCAATTTTTAGTCCCCTTTTACCATGGCATTGAGGATCTATAAAAAAATTAATAAGTTAGAACTAATAGAAGTAAAACTATTCAAAAATCAGTAATTATAAATTTTACAATACATACCATCCATCTGCAGCAAGTAATGGGAATTTAAATGCTTTTTTTCCTCATCATTCAACAAGGACTTTGTTATGACCAGATCCCCATAATTTTAAGGTAGACCTATCAGTCTATTAATATCCTCTAGATGGATTCCAAATGAAACATTCTAGGAGCCCAAGTTGATGTGAAACATGGAGGAAGAAGTATTGAAGCTTGGCAAGAGAACATTAAGCAAAGGAATATATTTGTCATACTAGGGCATGTAGATAATGTTGTTGAACTTGCAAGGCTCTACCAAATCATTGTGTGTCTTATTGCTATAAAAGCCTTTGGATTATGGTGTACGTCAAATTTTAAAAAGTGAGTTTGGGATTTTTGGTTACCTCTGTGCCAACATCAAAAGAGGTCTAAGAAGTGGAGGCCATGAATGAAAAAGGGTTTTGGAAGTTGGGGAAAAGAGTGCAAAATTTTTAAACATGGAAGAAGAGGATAAAATGGAAAAATTTGCAAAATGAGGTATGTTTCACACATTTATAAGCATTTATATCAAAAAGGGCGACCACTCATATGGTATGGGTATTCATCAGAGACACTTGTGATGTGACTAAGAATTCCATTTTAGCATTGACCATGCATATGGGCACCCTCCAGGCACTAGAAACTTATAATTGGCTTGGAAACTAAGGGTGATCATCTGCACTATACTGACACTCACCCACATCAAGGTGGTATATGCTGTAACATGTTGATGTCCATCTACAGATGCACCTCATCGGTGTTCATCTATAATACACTAATGCTCACCCAAATTACAAAGGTGCATGCCCGTATCAAGCCAATGCTCATCCAATACACTCCAGCATTCGTTCATATAGGTATCCATCTGCACACTTTGATGTTCATCTATATCTATGCCCTACCATTGTTTGACTGCAAGTATACCCTATTCTAGAATTCATTTGAAAGTGCTTGATGTTCATCTGTCTATCCACCTTATGCCTTCACTATATTAGCATCTATCTACATATAAATTAATCCATAATGCTTTAACATTCATCTATATCTACACCCCATCAGTTTTCATCTCCAAGCATTTGATGATCATCTATACCTTTCTGATGTTTACCAGGTTTGCATAGGCATTTGTTTGTTATGTTCTAGTGATCACCCACAACATGTCGTCAGTCACGTGTATGAAGTCAGATTGCATCTATGCCATGTTGATGTTTACCTATGTTACTCAGGTACCTATTTATTTGTGTGGCTTTGGTGCTCACCTACACTATGTTGGTATTCATTTGTATCTCATGGATACCATCATTTGAATATGTTTCTTGGCATTCATCCATGTTTGTAGGCCTTATGCAATTCACCACCTAGAATCACATGATTCACCTCTACAATGATATGGCTTCTAACATCATTCACCACCATTGCAAATCAGATTCACCTTGGGACCTCCACAAATTTTTTTATAGGGCCCACTAAAATGAACCCTGATGGAAGCACAAGTATTTATATTTCCCTAAGGAAATATTTGATGCATCATGTTATGTGGGTAACACTTTATATAAATAGTCATAATTTAAGATTTGTTAATGTCTATGTGCCAAATAATGGGCCAAAAAGAATGGCATAATGGTGACGACTAGCCAAAAGATTATTTTTATCCAATTATATTATATATGATGAATTTAATTTAATTGGGTTACCTAAGGATAAAGAAGAAACTTTTCCAAAATCTTAGTGTGTTAGAGAGTGTGAATCTTGGTTCTATTTGAATCTCATTAGGGCTTTCCATGTATGCTAATGTTTGGCATAAATTTAATAGCATAGACTCATGGTTTATAATTTATGTGCACATCCTAATTGAGTTCTCAAATGGATTGACCACATTATTCTCAAGAATAAACATGTGTTTAGTATCCAGGTCAATAATGGGAGAGCAATTATAGTTCATTCAAAAATTGTCCTTTCTAATAACAACTTCATATTTTTTGGCTAGTATGGGGGAATGAGCTTTAGAAAGTCTCTCACATATTTTTTATGAATTTTTATTTCATTTCTCATGGAGGTTTGATTTGGTTGATTTTGATATTTTGTAACTTGGTGCCATACATATGACTTACTATACTAGCTAGATTGAGTTACAATGCCATCATGTGCACCACCACCTTTCTTAAATAATATGGAAAACAGGTAGTGTGAATACATAATAGTGTCAATAGTGCTTTGGCAAAGGAATTTATTTGAATTTCCTCTCAGTTTGAGCTCAATCGTTTGATACTTAGTTTTATTCTATAACTACTTTCTTCAAACACCAACTCAAGCTTGTGGAGTGTTATGATGCCATAGGATCCCAAATATGTGATCTCCTTCATTGACTTAAGATTAGAGATAGAGCCTCTATGGATTTTTGAAAATATTTGAGAGCTTAGATAGATAAGGATAAACTAAAATACATTAAAGCCTCTCATAATCGGCTCACTTAGATTCCTGAGATCTTGAATGCCTTTCTTGAAAATTATAAATTATTGGTTCAAGTTCAATAAGACTTTGTCAAAAGTGCTCAATCTTTGCAATAAAATTTGGAAAGCTTAGCTTTTAATGTTAAAAATAATTGTGATGCATTGCTTACCCTTAGAGCTTCATTTACAATTTTCCACATGGTCAATGACAAGGCCTTGAGGCTTGATGTCTTTTATTGTGAATTCTACAAATAAACTTGCAGTTTTCTTGTGCTAGATTTGTTTTATACTTACAAATAAGCTCTACAGACCAACTCTTTATACAATATCATCAATCAAGGAAATAGTAAGACTGTAACTAAAGCATATGATCAAAAACTTATTATAGTTTGAGACCCATCACTTTATTAAATTTCTCTTACAATATCTTAGCCAAATCTCTTGTACTCTATCTGTGACACCTTCTTCCTATTTTTTTTAGATGAGAGCAACATGTTTCATTAAGAGAAAATATATTTTGGACAACATTATTATTGCCTCAAAGGGCATGGAACATGATTAAGTCTCTCTAAAACTTATTTGATTTCTCAAACTTGACTTCGAGAAGGTTTATGTCCAAATTGAGTTGCATTTAATCTTAACCATGCTCAAATATCTAGGGTGGAAGGACTTATTTCTATCCAATGTTCAATATTTTTTTGTGGATGCCTCAATCTATCTTAGTATCAATGGCCACAAATATGAAGGGTTTGGCCTTTTTTCCTCTATCAAATAGGGTATCTTACTTGCTCTTGCTTTATATGCCGTAGTTGTAAAGGACTTCAGCAATCTTTTATTACATAGTTATAGAACAAGGTTTTACCAAGGGTCTCTCACTCTCTCTGAGATGAAAAATCAAATTCTAAATGGTCACTTTGCATATAATTCTTTTCTCACCTTAACCAAAAATGAAGCTTCCTTTTATGAAGACATGACATGTATTGATACCTTATGTAAACCTTGGTTTCAAATTTACAATAAAATAAGACTTATTAATATCGACAGAGTATGATTCCTATACTTGTGTAAGCTAAAAATTTCAAATAAAAAATGATTAAATTTCTTGACATTCCCTTTTCTTTTAATGTTCTATGTCCACATTGTGGTAGTATGTTCTTCAACAAATAAAGAAGAAAACAGTGTATTGGATTATGAAACCTTATGTTTGGTGTGTAAGTTTCAAATATTTACGAAATAAATTCTTGCAACTCATTTTTATTACTCTTCTTAAGTGCCCGAAAAAAAACATCTTATGACAATCTTGCCAAACTACTTCATGACTTTTTGTGGGCTAACGCAAAATAAATCCGCTGTTTCCATAAAGTTTCTTGAGACACATTTCCTTCTTCCACGAAATAAAGAATGCATCGAAATTGGTGATCCCCAAATATAGAATATTGCTTCTTGTGCCAAATAACTACACCTGATTAATCAAAAATATGCATACAACACACTAACTGCACCTTTTGCGTTTGTGCGTTATATATATTTACCGATAAACATAGCGATCACTGGAGGAAAAAAAAAAGTTGGGGAAGCAACACAATAACTGCACATTGCGCCTTTGCGTTTTCTTTTACCGACAAACATGGCGACTCTATGAAAAATATAGAAACAAAAAATCAATCGGGGTGCAATCACGACACATCATTGGGTTCTAATGTCAATTCTCAGAAGAAATTCTGAAGCGGCCATTCCTGAATTTCTCCTACAAGATTTTAGCCAAATCTCTTGAACTCTAGCGATACCTTCTTCTTAATTTTTTCAAAGATCCGGCCAATCCTGCATACTTTGAGCAACCTCCGTGAGGTTACCAATTGCATCATTCCAAAACTCCCCTAGAGGGCAAGTATTCAATTCAAATGCGAACGTTATATTGCTCTCCATAAGTCTCATCACCAAAGACATGGCCCCGTTGCCGCCGCCGCCGTGCTGAAAACTCTTTACCTTTCCATTTTTGTCCACACTCACAAACACATTCAATCCCCTCGAATGGTCCAAATAACGATCTCCTGCTAAACTTCTGTTGGGAGGGCATGGGGGCATTCAGCATCACGTTAACCATATGCGGTTTCAAAATTGCAGGCTGGCGAAGGCCGTCAATGTGATCCATAAATCTAACGGCAACCGCAGCATTTCCCGTCCACCCTGCGGCGGAATCCAAATTTCTGTAATCGACGATCCCGTAGCTGCCGTTGACGTAACCTCCACCAGGAAATATGGACAACACAAGCTCGTCCTCGCCGTCAAATCCATGGTAACGAACCTCGTTACGTGCCAGACGTTCGACCGGTGATTCTGCCAACTTCATCCCTGTGAGACCCAACGGAATGAACAAATGTCGCTGCATATATTCCGCATACTTCATTCCGCTCACTTTCTAGATCACTCTTCCAAGAACCGTGTACCCGAAATTGGAGTATTGCATGGCAGAGCCGGGATCAAAATCTAGCGGTACGCTCTTCATGTAGCGAATGGCGTCGTAGACAGTGGGAGGAGCACGGCGGCCCAGAGAGTGTGACGCGTAGAGAGCAGCAGGGAGTAGAAAAACGTTACCTTCTGATAAGGTGCCGTTCCATCCTCCAGTGTGTTGCAGCATATGTTGTATGGTGATGTCGAATAGGCGTGGGTCGACCGTGGCACCTCTCGGGGGTGGGAGATTGTCCAGAAAACCAAAGGGTTTGTCCTGCATATTTAACCGCCCTTCCTGCAACAAAAACATACAGATTTGTATAGATTTTATTTAAAAAACATTGAGGGTATTATTGAATTTGGCGTGGCTTACCTGAACAAGTTTAAGAATGGCAACTCCAGTAAAAACTTTGGAAATGCTGTTGTATCTCATAGTGTGGTGGGTTGTGAGTAAGTCGCCCTTTTGGCGATCGGCCACTCCAAAAGCTTTGAAATATTGGATGTGGCCATCCTTAGTCACAGCCAACTGCGCTCCCGGAACTTTACCGTAAGGCATCAGCTTTTTCATGACTTGATCGAACTTTTCCATCTCAGAGGAGCCATGGCTTTCAAGGGTTGCATGGGACGTGAGGAGCAACAGAATTAGGAGCATCTCTGTATTAAACGATGATGAAGAGTACGCGGCTGCCATATTTGTGTAATCTTAATATGTTTTAAGGATACACAATATAATCTTAAAATCCTTCAAATGTGCACTTAAATTCTCCTCTCAAATATCTATCAAAATTTCACACATTGCCCCTGGAAGTAAAAGTCAAGCTTATCTTTCCATGGAGTGTTTATAATCGTCCACATTCTTATCTCCAGAATCTCAATCACCGATGGTGACCTCCATTACCTTGGGTACTCATACAATAAATAGGGTTTGACCGTTCGAAATCATAGAACTCCAAGTGCCGTGCCTGCATAGAAGAGGTAGCGAGAATAGTATTTGTCTCCGTTGAGTCATGCGGGTAATCGCAGGAATGCTAGACAAATTCGTTCCACCCATCAATTAATTCTGACACATAGTTGTGATGGGCCATTCTTTGTGAGTTCATACAAATCTAGGGTAAGGTTGAATGCTTTCCACATTCCTACCGATATCGTAGAGTTTGTTTGAAATTTATTTTCTTAACCGATCAATGGCACTATCGAATCGGGATCCACATATCGGATTGGGATCCACATTGAATGAGACAATGCATTAATTGAGTGAGAAGGATGTAACGGGGCTATTTTTTATGAGTTCATCAATATCCAGGGTAAGGTTTAATGCTTTCCACAATTCTATTAATATTTTTAGAGTTTGTTTAAAATTTGTTTTTTTAAACGATTAATAATATTATCTAAATCAATATTAAATAAAATAATGTATAAATTAAATGATAAAGATGTGATTTATATAGTTGTAATGAAGCTATTTCTTAAGAGTTTATTAATATCTAAGATAAGGTTTAATACTTTTTATAATCCAATCAATATTTAAAAATTTGTTTAAAAAAAATATTGACTAATTAACAACACTATCAAGATCCACATTGAATGAAACAATACCTAAATTGAGTGAGAATGATACATAAAAAATGATGGTGTTCAAAAGAATATTAAATATGACAAATGGTTTTTGGTACCAAAATTTAAAAGTATGTTCATATTCAAAATTTTAAAAGAATTTCTTAAAAGACATTTAAGTAGGTTAAAACTCTTTCCTAGTTGACTTTGACAACATGTCGACATTGATCAAATTTGAAGGGTTGTCTTGATTTTAAATTGAAGGGTATATACTCATCCATTCCTTTCCTACTAAAAAAATGGAATAAATGATTGTATTTCATTTTATAAGAATATGTATTAATTATACACTTCACTAAAAAGTATTTTAAATTAAATATCACTTTTCAAATTTTATTGAGATTTTAATTTTTAGGATACATTTGAACCATTTAAAACTTGTAAGAGTTAAGTTTTAGTGCCATACATATATATTTATGCTTTTTAATTATAGTATATAGTGATTTGTTTAAATATAGTATGGAATCAAAAGAGAAAGTTTAAAAAATTATTTACGAATGATTATGTAAATATATAAGTAACTACTTTATGTTGTTTCCTTTTGTTAAAGATCGTTGTCATAACTTTTGTAGGGAATTATCGAATTGAGAATTGCCATAATTTTTTTACCTCTCAGGTAAGGTCGATCATCAAATTAAAGCTTTCATGAAAGGACTAATCAAACTAAGTATAAGTGAAAAAATAATTATTTTTAAATTAAATTTTTGCACATAATAAATTAGTTTTTTTCCATAATATATGAGACATTATTTGTCATATGTATGTGGAGTCTCAGTTTCCACCATTGAAAATAAGTTTGAATTAATATTGGGATTATGTCTTTCCATTCAAACAATCAAATGTTTCAATTATTACAATCAAAAGTTGAAACATTAAAAATTAGAATCTAACATTGAACTATTTGAATACCTAATAACTCATTGAGGCCAATTTGAGAGCACTATTAGTATCTAATTTATAAACATAGTCAATATATTATCCTTTTCAGTGGTAAGAGGGCATTTAGGTATGCCTCTCACACTGACATGACATAATTATACATACTTGGGTCATTTATGTATGTACCCCTCTCTCTATATATGGTGATTTAGATAGAGTTTGGTTTATAAAGAGAGGGGAGGGGCCTCCCTTATTGATTGATCTATAAGTGCCTAGATAGATAGTTTAGGGTCGAGGCCATCTATCATCTCTCAAAAAAATCTATATAGGGTTAAGGGTTGGGGTCAATGCCTATCTATATATGGGGACAGGGAACCTCTTTTAGGGAATACTTACCTTGTGTAGCATATAATATATCTCATAATGAATACTTATATTGAGTGTAGTAAATACTTATTTTGAGTGTAGAGAATAATTATATTATCTATCTGGGGCCTTTGATTTAAAATTGGCATGCCATCTATTGCATTGAAGGAACAATATAACTTCTAACATCAACTAAGAAAAACAAAATAAAACCTTGTGTAAAAACTATTTTATCATGCAAAATCATAGATCTAAAAAAATACTAAATAATTTCAGTACTAGATCAGCAAAATAAAATCATAAGATTCTAGTTGAGCATAACCAACAAAATTTCACCATTCAACTTAACATTAATTATAATTTTGTGTTCACCTCTATGAACATTTCTAGATCACCATTTTAGATCATACTCCATGATCTATCATCAAGATGATAATAGAATGTTCCAAAATGTTGGTTTAAAAATGTTCACATGGTGTTTAACTCTAATTTGGATAAGGATCCTACTTGGGTATATAGGGTTAAGGATATAGAAATGATAGGGCATAAGGGTAGATATTAGATCTATAGCAGGCTAATTAATATGGTAATCTTAGATGTACCATATACTAAATTTATTAAACTGAGATAAGATATTAATGAAAAGTACAACTATACTAGATACATAAATGATAAAAAATTGATATTTAGCTTGTTCTGATGCTAACATAATATTAGATCTAGAATATGTAAAAATAGGTAAGGAGATAGTTCTAGAACAATCATTAGATTATAGATCTAGTACCTTTGGCTATCTATATAGTTGCATCTTCCTAGGATGGTTATGTTGATTCTACTATCTAGGTTTAAAGGTAGAGTCCAATACATAATATCAACTAAAACAGAATGTGACCACTTAGATGCTTCTAGATTTGTATTTGCCTTCAGTCTAGTCATTCGGATCCAAGTCATGAACTATTACTCTTGGTGAAATAGTAAAACCCTAGCTTTCCATCTTAAATGTGATTTTAGGAAAAAATAGGTTAGTTAGCACAGAGTGTTGAACTGACATGTAATGATGATCAAAGGGTACTTCTTATATAACCAATACTCTAGAAGAGGGCCTTCGACTCATGTAGTTCTCCCCTATGTATTGGCTTGTGTGTGAACCATGCAATGTGTAAAAAAAGTACAATAGTGACCTAGATTTTAACTTGGTAAATATGACCTTATGACTACTTTTTTAGTACTTCAGGTTTGTAGATGTGTTGTATCTTTGACTGGTATAGAAATATGGAATCTTTGATTAATTAAGTGATTGATAGGGTGATTTATGATAAGTGCCTTAGTATTTTTAGTATTTTATAGGTGAGGAGAGAATGAGGGTTGATATTGTATCTATACCAATCCTATCAAAAGATAACTCATATTAAAGCACTTACACTGACCATTATAATATGTTTCATTTACAAATTGGATGGCTTTAAGGTACTGAACACTTACATTAGGGCAAATTAGTAATGTTGACGCTACTATCTATCTAAGACATTAGTATCTAGGGATCAGAAGATCAAGGAAAGGCTCAAAACTTGCAAAGATGTAAGATAAGTACATTTTAAGCATTCTAAGCAAGATGGGATGTCTATGTCATCAATATAAGGCTGGTCAAAATAAGAGATAGGCCAAGGGGTACAAGATAAAGTAGATGCAAGACTTGCAAAAGCAAGGCATGTGTAGAACTAAGAATAACAATAAATGTCTTAGTTTTCCAAGTGTAAAATATAGAGATAATACATAATCATAAAATATCATCTACATTTTCACCTTTTTAATCTAGTAATAAAATTTCTATTTAAAAGAAAGGAATAAGTATTTGGATGTGTATGCACACCTTATCTTTGCTTGATTTAAATTTGAATGCTTTGTTGGAGTTGAATTTGAGGGTTTTGTTAGTGACTACCCTACAACCAAAAGCATGTTATAGTGTAAAATCAGTACATATAATTTGGGTTAAAAGTACATTAAAATAATCTTAAATTGAAAGAGCAAGGTTTAAAAGCACTCCTGTGAGTCAATGTAACCGCCTTACCTATTGGCAAGTTATTTTTACAAACTATATATCATTGTAAATCTATGAATCAGAGATTTTGATAAATATAGATAAATCTTTAAAGTGTATATATGCAAAGAGATGGAGATTATGATAAATATAGATAAATCTATGAAGCTCGTATGGACTTGAAACTTGCAGGATATGTTCTTGGCACAAAGAACTTTATGGCGCTGCAATTCCATTTCTCGTGAGGCCTTCTAAGCTCATTTATAAAATGTGTAAGTAAACTGGTTCGTTTGTTTACTTACAACCGGTGATTCTGGCAACTTCATCCCTGTGAGGCTCAACGGAATGAACAAATGTCGCTGCATATATTCCGCATAGTTCATTCCGCTCACTTTCTTGATCACTCTTCCAAGAACCGCGTATCCGAAATTGGAGTATTGCATGGCAGAGCCGGGATCGAAATCGAGCGGTACGCTCTTCATGTAGAGCATGGCGTCGTAGACAGTGGGAGGAGCATGGCGACCCAGAGAGTGTGACGCGTAGAGAGCAGCAGGGAGTAGAAAAACGTTGCGTTCTGATAAGGTGCCCTTCCATCCTCCAGTGTGTTGCAGAATATGTTGTATGGTGATGTTGAATAGGCGTGGGTCGACCGTGGCACCTCTCGGAGGTGGGAGATTGTCCAGAAAACCAAAGGGTTTGTCATGCAGATTTAGCCGCCCTTCCTGCAACAAAACATAAAGATTTGTATAGATTTGATTTCAAAGACATTGAGGGTATTATTCAAATTGACGTGGCTTACCTGAACGAGTTTAAGAATATCAAGTCCTGTAAAAACTTTAGAAATGCTGTTGTATCTCATAGTATGGTGGGTTGTGAGTAAGTCGCCATTTTGGCAATCGGCCACTCCAAAAGCTTTGAAATATTGGAGGTGGCCATCCTTAGCCACAGCCAACCGCGCTCACGGAACCTTACCGTTTGGCATCAGCTTTTTCATGAATTGATCGAACTTTTCCATCTCAGAGGAGCCATGGCTTTTACGGGTTGCATGGGACGTGAGGAGCAACAGAATTAGGAGCATATCTGTATTCAACGACGATGAAGAGTACGCGGCTGCCATATTTCTGTAATCTTAATATGTTCTAAGGATACACATTATAATCTTAAAATCCTTCAAATGTGCACTTAAATTCTCCTCTCAAAAATCTATTAATATTTCACACATTGGCCCTCCTCGCGCCGCGCCCCCCGCCCCCGTCGGCCTCCCCCTGCCCCTCCCACTCCCAAATCTGGATGTAAAAGTCAAGCTTATCTTTCCATGGAGTGTTTATAATCGTCCACATTCTTATCTCCAGAATCTCAATCACCGGTGGTGACCTCCATTACCTTAGGCTCTCATACATTAAATAGGGTTTGACCTTTCGAAATTATAGAACTCCAAGCGCCGTGCCTGCATAGAAGAGGTAGCGAGAATAGTATTCGTCTCCGTTGAGTCATGCGGGTAATCGCAGGAATGCTAGACAAGATTCGTTCCACCCATCAATTAATTCTGACACATAGTTGTGATGGGCCATTCTTTGTGAGTTCATACAAATCTAGGGTAAGGTTGAATGCTTTCCACATTCCTATCGATATCGTAGAGTTTGTTTGAAATTTATTTTCTTAACCGATCAATGGCACTATCGGATCGGGATCCACATATCGGATTGGGATCCACATTGAATGAGACAATGCATTAATTGAGTGACAAGGATGTGATATGAGTTTATCAATATCTAGGGTAAGGTTTAATGCTTTCTACAATCCTATTAATATTTTAGAGTTTGTTTAAAATTTATTTTCTTAATCGATCAATAATATTATCAAAATCGATATTAAATAAAACAATGTATAAATCAAATGATAAAGATGTGATTCATATAGTTGTAATGGAGCTATTCCTTAGGAGTTTATTAATATCTAAGATAAAGTTCAATGCTTTTCACAATCCTATCAATATTTTAAAATTTGTTTTAAGAAAAATCTAGACTAACTAACAACACTATGAAGATCACATTGAACGAGACAATGCCTAAATTGAGTGAGAATGATACAAAAAATGATGGTGTTCAAAAAAACATTAAACATGACAAATGGTTTTTGTACCAAAATTCAAAAGTATGTTCATATTCAAAATTTTAAAAGAATTTTTTAAAAGATACTTAAGAAGGCTAAAACTCTTTCCTAGTTGACTTTGACAACATGCCGACGTTGATCAAATTTGAAAGGTTGTCTTGATTTTAAATTGAAGGGTATATACTCATCCATTCTTTTCCTATTAAAAAATTGGAAGAAATAATTGTATTTCATTTTATAAGAGTATATACTAAATTATTAAACAATTCACTATAAAGTATTTTAAATAAAATATCACTTTTCAAATTTTAATGAGATTTTAATTTTTAAGATACATTTGAACCATTTAAAACTTGTAAGAGTTAAATTTTAATGTCATACAAATATGTTTATGCTTTTTAATTATAATATATCCTTATTTTTTAAAATATAATATGGAATGAAATGAGAAAGTTAAAAAAAAAAAAAATTACGAATGATTATAGAAATGTATGTATCTACTCTATGTTGTTTCCTTTGTTAAAGATAATTGTCATAACTTTTGAAGGGAATTATCGAATTGAGAACTGCCATAAATGTTTAACCTTGTCGGTAAGGTCAATCATCAAATTAAAGCTTTCATGGAAGGATTAATCAAATAAAGTATAAATGAAAAAAATAATTATTTTGAAATTAAATTTTTGCACATAATAAATTAGATTTTTTCCATAATATATGAGACATTATTTTCCACATGTATGTGGAATCTCATTTTCCACCATCGAAAATAAGTTTAAATTATTATTGGGATTATTTCCTTCCATTCAAATAACCAAATGTTTCAATTATGACAATTAAAAAGTTGAAATATTAAAAATTAGATTCTAACTTTGAACTATTTGAATACCTAATAACTCCTTGAGTCCAACTCGAGAGCACTATTAGTATCTAATTTATAAACATAGTCAATATATTATCCTTCTCAGTGTTAAGAGGGTATTTAGGTATGTCCCTCACACCGTCATGACATAATTCTACATACTTGGGCCATTTATGTATGCACCCCTTTCTCTATATATGGATATTTAGATAGACTATATTTCATATAGAGAGGGGATGGACCTCTAATATATATTGATCTATAAGTACCTAGATATATAGTTTAGGGTTGGGACCATCTATCATCTCTCTAAAAAATATATTTAGGTGAAGGGGGTTGGGGTCAAGGTCTATCTATATATGGGGATGGGCAGCCCCCCACATGTAACTTATCTTATCTTGTATATCTTGTAGGGAATGCTTATATTGAGTGTAGCAAATAATATATCTCATAGAGAATACTTATATTGAGCGTAATGAATACTTATCTTGAGTGTAGAGAATAATCATATTATCTATTTGGGGTCTTTGATTTAAAATTGGCATGCTATCTATTGCATTGAAGTAACAATCCAACTTCAAACATCAACTAGGAAAAAATAAATAAAACCTTGTGCAAACACTATTTTACCATGCAAAATCATAGATCTAATATAATACTAAATAATTTCAGTACTAGATCAGCAAAATAAAAACACAAGATTCTAGTTGAGCATAGACTATAAAATTTCACCATTCAAATTAACATTAATTATAATTTTGGTTACAACTCTATGAACATTTTTAGATCACCATTTCAGATCATACTCCATGATCTATCATCAAAATGATAATAAAATGTTCTAAAATGCTGGTCTAAAATTATTCACCCAGTGTTCAACCCTAATTTGGATAAGGGTCCTACTTGGGTATATGTTAAGTATATAGAAATGATAGGGCATAAGGGTGAATATCAGATCTTTAGTAGGCCAATTAATGTGCTAAACATAAATATACCATATACTAAATTTATTAAACTAAGATAATATATTAATGAAAAGTATAACTATGTTGCATACATAAATGAAAAAAAGTGATTTATTTAGTTTGTTATGATTCTAACATAATATTAGATCTAGAACAGGTAAAAACTAGGTAGTGAGATAGTTATGAAATAATCATCAAATTCTAGATCTAGTACCTCTAACTCTTTAGATAGTTGTGAGAGCCTGGGATGTTTACGTTTATGCTACTATCTAGGTTCGATGGTAGAGTCCAATAGGGAATATCATCTAAAATAGGATGTGAGCACCTAGATGCTTCTAGATTTATATTTGCCTTTGGTCTAGTTATTTGGATCTGAGTCATAAACTATCACTCCTAGTGAAATAGCAAAACCTTAGCTTTCCATTTTAAAAGTGACTTTGGGGTAAAATGTGTTCGTGGGAACATGGTGTTAAGATAACATGCAATGGCCCAATTGGAAAAGGGTGCTTCTTCCATAACCAATACTCCAAAATAAGGTTTTAGACTCATGTAGTTCTCCTCTATGTATTGGATTATGTGTGAATCATGTAATGCATGTAAAACAAGTACAAAAATGACCTAGCTTTTAACTTGGAAAATATGACCTTATGAATACTTATTTACTACTTTAGACCTATAAATGTGTTGTACCTATGAATGGTGTGGAAATACGGAATCTTTGATCAATTGAGTACTTGATAGGGTGATTTTTTATAAGTGCCTTGGTCTCTTTGGTATTATCTAGGCAAATAATGAATGAGGGTTGATATTATATTTATACCAATCCTATCAATAAATAACACATATTAAAGAACTTAGGTTGATCATTGTAATATTTTTTATTTACAAATTGGATGAATTTAAGGCACTAGACACCTATGTCAAGGCAAGATAGTAATGTCAATGCTACTATCTATCTAGAACATTATTGTCTAGGGAGTAAGAGATCAGGCACATTCTCATAACTTGAAAAGGTGTAAGATAATTACATTTTAAGTATACTAGGTAAGATGGCATGTCTATGTCATCAATATAAGGTTGGTTAGACTAAGATATAGGCCAAGGGGTACACTATAAAATAGATGCAAGTCTTACAGAATTAAGGCATGTGTAGGATACTGAGGTGATACATAATCACAAAATATCATCTACATTTCCCCCCATTTAATTTATTAATAAAATTCTTATTTTAAAAGAAAGGATTAAGTACTTGGATGTGTATACACACCTTGTCTTTTATTGAGTTGAATTTAAATGCTTTGTTGGATTTAAATTTGAGGGCTTTACTAGTGACTAGCCTACAACCAAGAACATGTTATAGTGTAAAATTAGTGCATATAATCTGGATTAAAACTACATTTAAATAAATTAAAATTGAAAAAACAAGGTTTAGGAGCACACTTGTGTATCTATGTAACCTCCTTACCTATTGGCAAGTTATTTTTACAAAATATGTATCATTTTAAATGTATGAAATAGAGATTAGGATAAATATAGATAAATCTTTAAGGTGCATATATCCATGAAGATATAGAGATAGAGAGAGAGGTTTTGAGGCACATGCCCCCAAATTTGGATAAAAAGTGAGTTGTTTCTTGGTAGTTGAGATTAGTTTAACTGTGCAACCCAATGGTAATTAAAATTTGTTGAGTTTGGATGATCAAGTCCAAACTGAAAACTTGGTGAGAATGAGTGATTTAATAAACTTAACCATACCAAAAGGTGAACCAATTACTATAGTATATTGGCTTTTTAAAGTTCATAAAAGTCTATTGGGTATCAATACATACAATAGTTTTGGAATATGATATTGATTTAAATTTCAAAATATTAGGCACATGTTGTATAACATATGAACTTTTGATATGTCTCATGTTGAAATTATGTATAAAAATGGTATGATGTATATAATTATACCAAAAATGTACATATCAAAATCATATAACTATGTGTTTTGGCTAATTCAGATAACTGTGTGTGGATGACATGTTTTCAAAGCATGCCCCCACTATATATGTAAAAATCTAAAATTGATTTAAGTACTAATGTGGATGACATGTTTCTAAAGCATGACCCCACTATAAATTAGAGATTTTGAATACTAAGTAGGTATGGATGATATGATTCTAAAGCATGACCCCACTAAATCTATGAATTGATATAAGTATCATTAAATGAATATGGATAACGTGATTCCAAAGCATGCCCCCACTATAATCTAAAAATTGTCAATGTGTGGAACCCATGTCCATATGACAAACCTGTACTAAATCTAAAAACTAGAATAAATACCAAATATTGAATAAATATGGAGAACATGCTTCCAAAGCATCCCCCCACTAAATATGGAAACTATGAATGTGTGGAATCCATGTCCATATGACATGCCTCCATTGAATATGATAATTATAAAATGTGTGGAGAACATGCTTCCCAATCATTCCCAAATAATATCACACCATTGAGGTGAGTGAAAATTAGTAAGTTACCTCACCTCAAAAGGGTAAGATAATTGTAAAATTTGTGAATATAACCTTGTAACATATAGAAGTAAACGTGTCTAGGTAAATATATCATTGAAGCACATAGAACTAATGTGATAACATGTAGGCCTAAGATGCATGACCAATATCATGGAAAAATATATATAGTATTAATACAAGCTCCAAAAATAAACAAGCACACACATAAGAGCACTTAAAAGAAAATAAAAAATTAATGGTCCAAGGAGACCGTAAATAAGGGGCATGTTCAAATGTTACTAAATCTAATGGACATGACTTATTCAAATGTACATAAAGTAAGAAATGACATATTCAAATGTCCATACAACAAGCAATGAAATATTCTAATGTCTAAGAAAGAAGACATAGGCACAAGGGCCACATACAATGGAGTATATTCAAATGCTCAAATAAGAAAGACAAGACAGTCAAGGAAGTGCATAAAATAAAATCATAAAAAACTAGCATAAACATGTCATAGTGACCCATGGATTAAATTTGTTAGCAAAAAATATCAAGGATATAGCATATCAAGTACCATGTTCAAGATATAATCATGGATATTAGGCATGTGTAGGTACATATGTAAGTTTAAACATGATAATGTATATTGATCATCAAATAATATAACCTATGTGTATCAATATTGTAGAAGATGAATGCCCCTAATATCTTGGTGATGTGAGTAGAGGGAAATCCCAAAGCCCATAAGCGTATCATGTATTTGTTTATGCTAGTATATATTTATATAGGGGTAAATTATATTCTAGTCCTCAACATGGAACCTACACATAGATGCTAAGAATAAAATATAACATGTAGGTGTCACAAATGTTTTTGAATTTTTTGAATGTTTTTAATTTTTTTGGTATTTTTGGGAAATTGAGAAACTATCCATTTTCCCAATTTGGATGTAAATAACTAAATTTTTTCCTAATTTGAATGCAAAAGATTATCTAGTAATTAAATTTTTTATTCATATGGTAATTTGCCTTATGACTTATCATGAAACATGATGCAATGCATTTTGGTAAGTGTATTCCATCTATTGTTAACATATATTTATCACTATACATATAAAATGTCACCCATATTTTGCTATCTTTAAATTTAAATATAAGACATGTTTTTCATATTGAACTTTGCTTCCATATCATCTAACCAAGACTGACTTAGATGCAAAGTGAAATTTAGTTTTAGATTTATTACCCATATCATAGGATATACAATCTTTGGTCTGCATGCTATAGCTATAAGTATGTATCCAAGGGAGATTGGATTTAATGTAGATTGATTTAATTCATCTATATGTTGTGCCATTTTTTCAAAAAACATCCTACTACAAAATGAGTCCCATTTTGTATAAATTAGAATATATGTAGAACATAACCCATTGATATTTATATAAACTATTGTATATCCACATATAGGTGGGTTTCAAGGTTGGTCTTCTTTAAGAATATGTTATTGGACTTGATTTGTTGTGGGGATAAAAAAATTATTTGTCTCACACTCTTGTATTCTTGAATTTTGGCCTTTACATACCCAAATTAACTTATATTGTGGCCTATGAATTGATGGTAATTACAATATCATAATCCTTCTTGAAGAATTAGGAAAATTCTTGATCTGTGTTGAGTAGAAGGTAAAGATATAATGTTATATTCAAGTAACATGGACAAAATAATATCAGTGTTATCTTGTTGTGTTGTGATCTATAAAAATTATTGTGAAGCCTTTTGAGGAGACTATACATAATGGATATAATGTAATGGAACTTGGTTCTCACAGAAATGATTTGATGTGTTCAATGAAGAGGAATTTATGGAAGGATGGACATCTATATGTCCATAAAGTTTTTTTATTGTACCTTTTCCTTCATCTTATTTTTTATCCAACTTTATCATGCCATTATGATTGATCACCAAAGGTATCTCGGTTATATTATTCTCTTAGAATTTTTGTAACATTAGCTCCCCTTGTGATGGTTCCTAATTTTTATGTGCATCTATGTGTACCTTAATTATTAATTTGTTGATAGAATGTTGGTTATCCATGATTATTTTTTAATACCCCAAGGCTTGTCAATTTTGATTATAATTGAGAGATATAGGATGGATAATACCTTGCTCATGTTTTCCCAATCCTTTCCCTTGATACCCATATTTGAGCAAGTATCAAAGGCCAAAATTCCTTAATATTTTACTTGAGGAGTTTGAAGTATTTGAAGAATATGATGCATCCACCACTTTCATATTGGAAAGTTTTGACATCTTATGTTTTAAATTCTCTATATGTGTATAATGCTTCCTTTTATTGATGGTTTAATATGACTTGGTAAGGATGCTATAATTTCTTGGTTAATGTTTTGAAAAATATCAATATCAAATGAAGGCAAAGAAGGATCATCTCCATTAATAAGGGGATTTTTTTTGGAAATGTAAGAATAAGAGGGGTTTTGATCAATATACTTGAAGGAACATCCCTTTATTAATTATTTATGAATCCTTCATGATTTCCTTATGGAGTTGATATAAATTGTCATGATCAAACGAAAGTACCTTATCTTCATGTGGAACCAATTTTGGTATAAAAGGCAAGGGAAAATGCTTTGGATTCTCTATGGGATGGATCATGTCATGCATTAAAAGTATGGGAGCATAGAAATTATTAGATGGATATTATCTACCACCATTCAAAGCTTTGATATTGTTTACCTTAGCACTTAGACGAATATAAACATACTAGATTTTGATCCTTGATTTAATAAATTGTTAGAGGGTTTCATATTCATAATCATCAAAGCAATCAGTGGCATCCATATGAAAGATAAAAAGAACACAAAAATTAGGAAAATTCCAGAAATAAGCATTTATAAGAGAATGTTTATACAACAATGATGCTTAAAGGTCAAGTTCAATAAATGTTTAACCCTATTTTAGATAGGATCCTACTTTGGTATATAAGGTTAAGGATATTGAAATGATAGGGCACAAGGGTGAATATCTAATCTATAGTAGGTAAATTAATGTGCTAAACATAAATGCACCATATGTTAAATTAATTAAACTAAGATAATATATTAATGGAAAGTATAACTATCTTATATTTAAAAATGATAAATAAGTTATCTACTTAGCTTGTTGTCATGCTAACATAATACTAGGTCTATAACAAATAGAAAGAAAGTGGGGAGACAACTATGGAACAATCATCAAATTTTAGATTTGGTATGTTTTGCTCTCTAGATAATTATTCTAGTTTGGGATAGTTACATCAATGTTACTATCTGGGTTAGATGCTAGTGTCCAGTACAAAATATTAGCTAAAATAAGATGCGACCACTTGGATGCTTCTAAATTTATCTTTGCCTTTGCTCTAGTACATTCAAATATAGGTCATGGACTATCACTCTTAGTGAAATGGTAAAACCCTAGCTTTCTATCTTCAATGTGACCTTGTGGAAAAATGGGTTAGTGTGCACACAGTGTCGAGTTGACTCATAATAACCTTGTTAACAAAGGGAATTACCTACATATATAATAATCCATAAGAGGTCCTCAGACTCATATAATTATCCCATGTGTATTGGCTTATGTGTGAATCATGAAATGTATGTAAATCAAGTACAATAGTGACCTAGATTTTAACTTGGCAAATATGACCTTATGATTACTCCTTTAGTACTTTATACTTGTAGATGTGTTATACCTATGACTAGTGTGGAAACAGGGATGTTTTGATCAATTTAGTTCTTGATAAAGTAATTTTTGATAAGTGCCTTGGTCTCTTTATTCTTTTATAGGTGAGCAATAAATGAGATTTATATTATATTTATACCAATCCTATTGAGAGATAACTCACATTAAATCACTTAGTCTGATCATTGTAATATGTTTCATTTGTAAATTGGATGACTTTAGGATAATGGACACTTGCATTAGGGTAGGACAGTAATGTCGATACTATTATATGTCCCAAATGTTAGTGTTTAGGGATCTAGAATGTAGGCATAGGCTCAAAACTTATAGAGGTATAAGATAAGTACATTTTATGCATTCTAGGTAAGATGGGATGTCTATGTCATTAATATAAGGCTGGTCAGACTAAGAGATAGGCCAAGGGACATAATATAGATCACATGTAAAGCTTACAAAAGTAAGACATATGTATAACTAAGAGGAATAACTAAGGTTTGAATTTTCCAGGTGTATGAGACTAAGGTGCTACATAATCACAAAATATCATCAACACATAATTGTACCTAAAAGCATTCTTCTATAACTACATTGACTATGAAAATACTATTTCTATTATTTATTATGCTTTAGTGTGGTTGAAACCCATTTCAAACATATTTTATGTATATGATATTATGTCTATAAATAATGTATATACCATCACAAAAACTATTATCTACTTATAACTACAATTAATTTAACTATAAATGTAATGGATTGTATCACCCAAGGATTTTTTAATGCTAATAGTGTATAATAAAATACATTAAAAAAAATAAGCAAATTCTAATTAACTTAATACTACTAAAATCAATTAACTTTAATGCCTACAAAATAAATATGTTTTTATTACAAGAAATACTAAGAGGAGAAAGGCAATAAGATGAAATTTTTTATCTCTATCTGGTTTGACTTCAAAAAATATAAAAATGGGTGTATTGAGATTTGTGTTGGGGAATGAGGTAGGTAAAAGGATAATTTTTATTTTTATCTCTTCATGTACACACATTATCCAACAAACTTTTTAATTTTTATCTCTTCAAATTATTACAAGTACACACATTCACCAACAAACTTTTTAATTTTTGTAAAATTATATTTTTTTGGACCATATATGTATTAACTAGAGTTGTTATGCTACCATATCTTGAGTGTTATACAGCTTAGGATAGTGTGATATGTTTTTCTCACTTCTAGAATTTATTTTAAAAAAAATACCAACATAAATGGCAAGTAAATTCAAATTATTATTTTATTTTCTACTGATGATTTTTAAAATGCACTTTTATGATGGGTTGGAAGGGATAAATTTTGATCACTACATGTTGGGTTTTTAAATTTTTTTGGGTATAATTTTTTTAATTGAACTAATGTGAAAGATTTTATGCTTTCACAATCCATAACATCACATGAATATTTTTTGAGAAAAGATTGTGTAAAATTTTTATGCTCAATATTTCAGATCATCTTCTATGATCCTTCATCGGGAGATAAGATTGATTTGGAATAGTAGGACCTAACCCCTCTAAAAATCCCAAGGAAATTAGTTTTTACAATAATTTTCTAAAAAAAAATTGTTTCCAAAATATCATGTTTCCAAATTGAAAAAACAATCTAAAAAAAGAAAGAACTAATATTTTAAATTTTTTAATTAGGTGTATTAAATGAATAAATTATTTAAATTTATATTATATATACATAGGTTGATGAGGGATATTTAAACCTATTTGAAAAAAAAATTAAAAATATGATTAAAAATTAAAAATTAAACCCCAGAACAAGCAAACAACCTATATCAAAAACTTTTTTATTGATGGTTACTAAGAATTATAATTAAAGTTAAATTAATTAATTTTTAATTATTATTAATGTTATAATAACCTAAATAATATTAAAAATTCTCAGGGACCCGCTTAAATAAAACCTAATGATTTAATAAATACCTTGGACAAAGCAAGGGGGACACTAAAAGAGGTCAAATTAAAGAAAAAAAAAGAACACCAATCAAATGAAAAAATAAAAGAAAACACTAAAAACTATATACCAATGGATTTCAATCACGACTAATTCCAAGCCCCTCATCCCTATTTAAATTGGTAGGGTGTTTGAATATTTCAAGGGCTTCCCTTAACTTTCATTTTTGGAAGGGATCTTTGGTAGCCTTTGAAATCTTGAAACACCCTACCAATTTAAATAGGGATAGGGGGATTGGAATCACTCATGCTTGGAATCTAGTAGTGTATATATTTTAGTGTTTTCCTCCATTGTTTCCTTTGATTGGTGTTTTTTTTTCTTTAATTTGACCTCTTTTAGTGTCCCCCTTATTTAGTCCTAGGTATTTATTAGGTTTTATTTATGTAGGTCCATGAGATTTTTTAATAGTATTCAGGTTATTATAACATTAAAAATAATAATAATAATAATAATAATAATAATAATAATAATAATAAATATTTCATTAATTTAAATTTAATTATAATTATTGATAACCATTAGTAAAAAACGTTTTTGATATAGGTTGTTTGCTTGTTTTAAGGTATAATTTTTAACTTTTAATTTTTTATCATATTTTGAATTTATTTTTAAATAAGTTTAAATCTCCCTTAATTTAGGTATATATAATATTAATTTAAATAACTTACTCATTTAATATGCCTGATTAAAAAAAATTAAATCTTAGTTTTTTCTTTTTTAGATAGTTTTTTCAATTTAGAAACATAATAATTTAGCAATGGTTATTTTATTTTTAGAAACTTATTGTAACAACTAATTTCCTTGGGTGTTTTAGAGGGGTTAGTTCTTATTGTTCCACATCAATCTTATCTCCTGATGCAGGATAAAAAAAGATGATCTGAAATGTTGAGCATCAAAAATTCTACACAATTTTTTTTTAGAAAAGCTTCATGTGAACTAATATGTTCAACCAAATTTGTTGCTTATTTACTTTGAAAATTCAAAAATGAAGATGAGGAATAACATATTAAATATAAAGTCTAAAAACTAGCTACAACATTGATAAGTGACATGTAATTGACCATGGATATCGATGAGTTGAAAAATATAAACAACCTTTTTATTTTTATGAAAACATTCAGAACTTTGTCATGTTCATTACACCCATTTGAACTGGTCTTTTTTGCAATACAATCACCATGATGGTCTAAAATATTTCAAACCCACTTTAAATTAATATTAAAAAATGGAATGAAAACCAAATTAAAATATCATGTTGATGGATTTTTTTTTTAAATGGCTGATCCAAAGCCATTATGAATTATTTAAGAAGCAGTTATAGATTAGCTAAGGCTCATGGAGGATCTAAATCAATTATGGATTAGTTAATAATAATTTATGAATTAGATAAGAAGTAGTGTGTTGTTATATATATTTTTGTAATGGGTTAAGGGTAGTCATTGCTTTATTTTTAGTCTACCATGTTGTCAATTCATATTTTATCATTTTTACTAAAAATGTGGTAATGAAAGTATTAAAAATGGAAACACATGCACTAAAAATTGACACAACCCCACAAATTTTTTTGAAGTTGCATATCAAAGTACACAATGGACCCAAACCTTGCTTGTTGAAGCAAGTGATACACGCTTAGCGTACCTGGATACACACAATCATAAAGGTTAAACTTAACCTTATAAGTCATTAATGATCACAACAAATCATGACATGGAAACCAAGGAAACATTTTCCCTAATGGCAATCGGGTGTAATATCTAGCATTCAACACACATATGATAAACTGCTATCAAAAGAGTACATACAGGTTAAGCTAAAGCTCATGAACATATAACATGAATAACCTATCTCATAGAATTATTTTAATCAATTCATAAGTGTGCTTGTTTTCGTCCAAGTACATAGACAAGGTTACAATCATGCTTTACTACATTCTCCAATAGGTAATGATATAGTGGTGGCCAATCCTTGAATCGTTATAATTGATTCTGAATTGGCAAATAACCAATATGATAAACTAAAAATAGTGGTAAGAGGAATTAATACACCTAAAATTCATGGAAAACCACATACATTGATACATACATATATAATCCCTAACATTGAGTATCTTATCAACTGATGTTTAAGGTAGAAAGACATACCAATCTCATATCCATGGCATTACCTATC